>CAIGRP010048273.1:0-29257 GCA_903798385.1 Fraxinus cuspidata
TTTACCATGCCAAAAAATGGGTCTGAATTTTTGGATAAAATCTAAAATATAACTTGTGTGAAATGAAAATTGATTTTGATAATATTTTGATAATATTCCATTTCTTTTTGAGTTCTAATTCCATCAAATTGTCTCATAACAAACTTTGAACTATCGTCGTGTGGTTCGAATAAACTATTGAATATTTTCAATTTAATCCTCAAACTTAGATTTTGCCATTTTCACCATTTTTCGATTCTTTCTTTCGATTCCTTATTCAACCATTAAGTTTTACCTATATAACATAAAATACAACAATTTATGATACATTTTGTTAAAAGAATTACCAAATATCGATAATTTAAGCTCAGAATAAGTGTATAAAATACACTTATCATTACCCAAAACTTAAACATTTATTTATCCTCAAACAAAATTATAACCTAAATAACAATAAACACACAAGCATACAAAAAGTTTTGGTTAGACAATCTAGTTTTTAATCTTAGTATTTGAAATTACATTACTAAATCTACAAATCGTTTCAAAGTCAAAATCCAAACCAATATCAACTCTTCCAATACAAAACTGACGTATGTGTGTGAAGAATTAAGTAGACAATCATGAATTTACAAGCTGCTTCAATTCTCGACCATGTGTGCTCAAAGATGGATTTCACATCTCGTATGATTCACACACCCCCAAACTTATTTTTTTCACTCTTTTCCAGTGTTTAATCTCAGATTGAATTTTTCATTACTATTGTCACCCTCTCTAGTTCATGTGGACTCTATTAATTGTAAGTCAATACATTGATAAACAAGAACTCTCCAATTTTTTGATTGCTTTGATCTCCAGGACTAGACTAGGCTAATAATATATCATTAAAAGTCAAATTTTCTCGGGAAATTTGGTGCGTCTTTTGTTTCATGCACTTGGTTGGTTTTTTTCTTTCAAATTTTCCTTTTTTTTTTNACATTGATAAACAAGAACTCTCCAATTTTTTGATTGCTTTGATCTCCAAGACTAGACTAGGCTAATAATATATCATTAAAAGTCAAATTTTCTCGGGAAATTTGGTGCGTTTTTTGTTTCATGCACTTGGTTGTTTTTTTTCTTTCAAATTTTCCTTTTTTTTTTTTTGCACTCTCTTTCCTTTAAACGTTCTATATAACCCATGTAACTAGCTTTTTGGTGATTACTCCCAAATCAGAGGATTTTAGGGCACCAGGTTGTAAATACCCTAACATGCTTAATAACTTGAGTCATAAAGGCTATAAAGAGATATCTTTTATATATTTTTCTACTTTGATTAGTGCAATGTTCCTCATTAAACACATATCTAATCAAACTGACCTTTAATTTAATATTAATCGAAGACAATCCATACAAAAGTGTTCATAAATGAAATCCCTATCCACGTTTGTATCTTTCTACAACAGTAAAATTATCCCGAAATTATTCTAAATTTAGTCAAAGGATAAGTAATTTAGTATGATTTGGGTAAAACATCTATATCCAACTATATCAACCTATCAATTATATGAATCAACACATAGCATCACAATGTCCAACTTAATTCTAGTGCACGTATAATATCAAGTTTTGTAAGGTTAAGTCTCAATCAGTCTGGCATGCATCATATCCACAGTTTATAAATAAACACCAAATCTCAAATTTAATCATCATTGCTAGCCGGACTATCTAAACTGCACAGTACACAACCTAAAACAAGAAAATATATATTTTTGTTGAAAGTTTTCAATTTTTTGTATTTTTGTATTATATATTAAAGCAATAACGAAGAACAAACACTAAAAAAAAACATAAAAAGTAAAATCTCAAATTTTTTGCACTCTCAAACTTAAAACTGACATTATAGTCAATGTCACAAAACATAAATAAGAACATAAGGGGAACGCTGAAGAAAAATGAAGAAGGTACTCCCCGATTTTTTCTATTAATGGTAGAGACACCATGTGTGATAGTTAGACAATCTTCTTCATCATGCTTTCCCCTTGGTCTGTGTTGATTTGAGTATTTCGCGACGTCATGTTCCTGCACATAGAGGTCAAATCAAACATTAAAAATTAAATAACCTAGAACATGTGTTACTTAGTCCAAACAATCGAAACAACCAACAATAAATTCAATGGCATAAGGGAAAACATGATAGGATGGTGATATCCTATAAATTGAAACATGACTAAATCTAATATAAACTAATAATCAAAAAAATTATATGCAATACGGTATATAAAGCAGAATAAATTAAAGGGTTATGAAATTGGGTTACTTCCCAATAAACACTTAATTTATACTCTTTAGCTAGATTGTATGGATAAATTGATCATGGTGGCTCATGCTAGAATCTTGCAGAATCTTGCAGCCTTACAGTCCTTGCAATTTCCAAACCTTGAGCTCTCTATTATCCTCTCTTGCAAGGCTCCCTAGATATTTAGACTTTGTCACCTTCGACCGTTGATTAATTTCTTCAACAATATATTTGTCCTCCTCCAAGACTAATGGTTGCTTGGGTAGATTATGTAATTTAAAGATCTCATATGCTTCCTCCATCCCCACAGTCATCTTACCCATCTCCATATCAATCAAAGTTCGACTTGTTGCTAAAAAGGGTCGACCTAAGATAATTGGCATATCGTGGTCATCTTCAAGGTCATAACATGGAAGTCCGTCGGGAATATCAGCTCCCAACCATGATGAGCACATCCTCAACCTTGTCCCATGCGTATCTAATGCTCATATCTGCTAGCTGCAGTGTCACATTCGATCATTTGACTTTCCCAACTCCTAGTTTCTTAAAAGTAGACAAAGACATTAAATTTACAATTGCACCTATGTCACATAAAGCATTAAAATGAATGTTTTTGCCTAGTGAAATAGGTAAAGTGAAACTCCTTAGATCTTTGAGTTTTGGTGATAATTTATTTTGTAGCATTACACTGCTCTCCCCGGTCAATGTCACGTCTTCCCAGTCTGGAAGTTTTCTTTTCTTAGATATTATGTCGTTTAGGAACTTTCCATACATCAGGATCTAGCAGATTACATCAATGAATGGGATGTTGATGTGAAGCTTTTAAAGCATATCCAAGAACCTCTCGAATTGATAATAGAGTTTTCTCTTTTGCGGTCTTTGTGGAAAATGTAGTGATTGCACAGATTCATCCAATTGATCCAATTGCTCCTCAATCGTGGTATGTACCTTTTATTTTGTAGCAACCGGTCTCCTTATATTTATCTCTAGCAGTTGAACTCCACCGCGATATTTATTGTCTCAATCTATTCTTCCTCCATGACCTTCACTGCTATTACCTGCTGTTTGGAATTTATCTTAGTGTCACTAGGCAGTGCTCCTGGAGGTCTTTCTAAAAGTACTTTCACTATTTGTCCCATCTAATTTTCCAAATTTTTGATGGCACGTCCTTGAACTTGCAAGCTCTTATCCGTACATTGCATGTGTTGAGTAGATATTTGCGCCAACTTAGTCATAAGATCTTCTAATGAATACTTCTTTTTATTTCGCTAAAAACCTAGCGGTGAAGTTTGCTGTAGAGTGGTCTGAGCACCCTGGTTATTGCTCCATTGAAAACTTAGGTGATTTCTCTAGCCTGGGTAATAGGTGTTAGGATTGGGATTGCGTTGATGCCTTTGAAAATTATGAGTGTAGTTTACATCTTCCACTATCTGAAAAAAAGGAGATCCTACATAACAATCAGCACTCTCGTGGCTCCCTCCACAATGTTTTCATTTCGGTCCTATTTTTGGGCTACGTTCATTTGATCCATCTTCTGTGCTAATGATGTCAACTGTGCTGAAATTGCTATTACAGAATCAAATTCGACTACCCAAACAGTTCTCATTCTACTCGTCCTTTTAGTAGGCCAAAGTGCACTGGTGAATGCCAGATCCTCCATGTTTTATTACACTTGATCTGTGGTTCTTTTGTGATAGAACTATCGAATGCGGAGTCTACATTAGCCTTGCTTATCGAATTTAGACCAATATAAAAATATTGCACCTGAAGCCATTTCTACAAACCGTATTGTGGGCATTAGCGGAGTAAACACTTGTATCATTCCCAGCATCTGAGTATCATTCTGAGTCCAGTTGTTGGACTGTGGTAATCTTATCCCTTAGCTTTGCAATCCTTTTCGGTAGGAAATATTTGCTAAGGAAATTCTGACTCAATTGGTTCCATGTAGTGATGCTCTGAGGTAGACAAGTGTCTAACCACTCTCTGGCTAAGTCTCTCAATGTGTATGGGAAAAGTCTTAGTCTGATTGCCTCATTGGACCCTGGATACTCAATAGTTACAAACATGGCCAGAAATCTTGATATAGGAGCATTGGGATTTTTCCTAGCTCTCCCAAAGAATTGTAGCACATTTTGGAACATATTGATCACATCAGTCCTCAGGTTGAAGTTTGTCTATGGTTTACGGCCTATATGATACGATGATTGTCTTTCCACAACTAGTGGAACTATATACTCTCTCATTAACCTTGCATTTTCATTAGGTATAGCCGTATTTAATTGTGTTGCTTCCAGATTTATCCTCTACGACTATTTGATTTGGACTTTCCTCTGCCTTATCTTTCTCTTTCTATTTTTGGTGTGTTTCCAACTGTTATCTTTTTCGAAGGTTGAATGTTCGTTTGATCTCCGGGTTAAATTGAGCAAGATCACCGGTTCTCAAACTTCGCATACAAGGTCTTAAAAAAAATAGCAAGAGACATTATAATTTTTTAAAATAAACTACACTGAAAAGGTAAAATTCAGATTAAAGTTAAAACTAGCTAAACGCATAAAAAACAATAGTACCCGTCAACGGTACCAAAAACTTGATCCTTTAAAAATTGGCAAGTGAATGGGATTGTGAACAGGTAATAAAGTAGTGAATAGAATGTCGAATCCACGAGGACTACGTGTTTGATCGAGTTAAAATTAATTTAAACTTTAATCGAATAGCAAACAAATTCCTTGATTTTTTTTAATTAAATTCTAAATTATCAATTAAACTAATAAAAGTAAGTAAATATATTTTTCAAATATATGAGATGCATGGTTAAGATGTCAAAACCTCCTTGTTATTACATTTTTAGTGTAACAATTAAAGTAACAATTTGAAATCATATGTTGGTTAAATTCAATTGAAAGCATATCTTAATAGCGATCAAATATATTCTCCTCATGTAACCCTTCTATCTCTCGATGATATATGTAAACATTATAAATGCATTAGCAAGTACTAGAACACTTATTGAAATTATATAAAGTATAGACATATATCTTTATTCTCTATCGAACCTTACAATTTTTATTATATTGTGCTTAAATCCTATTGTCTCTCTCGATAATAATAAAATCCATTAACAATTCCATTGGTGATCAAACAATTGAATAAGACGATAAAAACAATAATAAATATCCACAAATCGAATCAAATTAAAGTCAAAATAGTTAATTAAAAACTAAAAATATCATAACAATGATTAATCGCATCCTAGCAATATATAAAATTAGTCTAACATATTGAAATTACAAGAAATCATATTTAAGTGAAAAGACATAACCCATATTTTCGATAAATTGAAAAGATGAAGATAAATTTTGAATCTCTATAATGGTTGCTTGATAAATCTCCACTTGCACCTTCTTTTCCTAAAAATCAAGTTTGAATCAAATCTCCTTCAATTATCTCACAAAAACTATGAATTTTCCTCATTTGATGATAATAATTGATGAATATTGGAGTATGAGATGTATATCTCCACTATGTATTATGTTGTTAGGTATTTGTAGGAGTATAAAATTGGTTGAAAATCACGTCCAAATTGGTTTCCAAAAGAGCTCCAATCGAATAAGGAAAGCTCCATTCGCGCGCAGATTTTTATTACTGCACAGTAGTCAATATTTTGGCCATAACTTTCTCTCACGATATCCAATTGAGGAGATTGAAAGTGAGTTAAAAATATAACTCAAATGGATACAAATTTTATAGAAATATAATTTTTCCCAATTCAGACGTTTGGTATGCCAAAAATAGGTCTCAATTTTTGGATAAAAATATGGAATATAACTTGTGCGATTGAAAATTGATTTTTATAATTTTTTATCATATTACATTCCTTTTTTATTTCTAATTTCATCTAATTGTCTACTAAAAATCTTTGAACTATCGTCTTGTGGTTCGAATAAACTATTGAATATTTCCAATTTGGTCCTGAAACTTTGGATTTTGCCATTTTCACCATTTTTCACTTATTTATTTCGATTCCTTATTAAAATATTGAGTTTTAGATATATAACATAAAATACAATAATTTAGGATATATTTTGTCAAAATAATTTGCAAATATAAATATTTTAAGTCACGAATAAGTGTATAAAATAGACTTATCACTAATACAACTAAATTCGTTTTTACCTAAGACACAATATAATGTATTTTTTGGCTCTAGCATTTAAAGACAACTTTCGTTGATCTTCTTCATCATACTCTTTTTTAGGTTTTGAAATAGCTTCATTCAGTTTGTCATCAATATTAATAACCTTTGTAGGCCTATAAGTACCAAACTCAATAACCTTCCATATATTATAATCTATTGATTAAATGTATATCATCATTCTATCTTTTCAATAGTTATAGTGTGTACCATCAAAGAAGGGAGGATGACTTGTAGAATGCCCCTCAATATTTTGAAAATTAGTGTTAGCCATTACTCAAGATTGTAAAGTCTTAAAAATGAGCGCATTACTCTTATACCAATTGATAGCCCAAGAATGACTAACCAAGAGAAGGTGAACTAGTTTTGAAACTTTTTTCAAAATTAATCTTATGTCAAACAAGTTTAAAACAAATAGATCAATCAAATAATGTGTATATGAAATGATGATAAGTAAAAGGGAAAAGATAGTGTAAACAATACAATTGTGGAGGTTTGATCCAAGCCAATGATCTTCGTCCTCTGTTTCCAAGCTCTCCAACACTAGCAAATCCTTTTTACTATATTGATTGACTTATGGTGCAATCCAAACCTTTACAATGCTTTCGATGACTTAAAAAACAAGGAGCACAAATCAATATATAATATTGAGCTTTTGAGGGACCTCAATATGACCCGTAACTTTGAAAAATGATTTTACAATCAATAAGTACTGATAGAGATTAAAACTTCAATGAATAGCAATAAATAATAGTTCAAGTGTTAGATAAGAAAATTTTTGAATGAATATGACGATTTCAAAATTTGATTCAATCAATCAATATTTTTCAATGTGAATAAGTAGATGAAATAGATAAGATGTAAACATAAATGATTTTGCCCAAGAATTTCTCTCTTTAATGCACTTAAATACTCTTTCAATGATTGCAAAACAAGATGCTATTTATAGAGTTCAAAAAAGTAAAAATTTATGTAAGATCAGACTAGTTGTCCAGACGCCCGCCTTACGTTTGGACGCAAGAAGCTAGCCATTGGACATCAGACATCATAATGGTCAGAAAATTCAACTGTTACAATTTTCGGATGTTTGCCAATTTGCATTGAATGCCACCTTCGCTAAATTTCTTTGGTTTTGCTTCGTTTGATCTGACTTGAATGTTTTGAAAAATGTCGACATTTGGAAGGCGTTTTCAACTCAGTGTTCACGCTAAGTGACATTTTAAAATATAATCTAATTTTGAGTATCACTTTGAAAAAAAAAATCTTTTCCTTTGATCAAAACATTCTATGAAAGTGATTATCAAAATAGTTTCGTGTTGTATAAAATTGTTTTAGAAGTTTAATCATTCATTGCTAAAGATCAGAGTGTTAATACTTTTACATATGAACAAAATGTCTAGTCTATGATCTTTCTTTCACTTTTGAATTTTACGATCTTGTCTTGAAGGATTTGACTTGAATGCTTGACTTCAATCATTGCCCTTTACTGTGAGTTCAATTGGGAATATGATAGTATTTATTATGATATTTTGGTGATGATCAATCAATTTATCATCGAAAAATTTGAATATTATAATCACTTAAATTCAATTGTTAGAAAATGATATTAACTTGTTTGTTATGATCAAAACTATAAGGCTAAAGTTAACCATAGGTCAACAAGAAAATCTAGCATTGAATTCTTCCTTGAAAAACGAGAATGAAGATTTAAGGAAACAAGTTGCCAAGATGGTGACTAAAATGGTGAAAATGCTTACTGGAGATCAAATTGCTTGATAAGAAACTTATCGAGTTTGAAAACCAGAATGAGATAGAAGTTAGTTCATTGAAGAAAGAGAACGAAGAATTGTGCGACACTAGCAAAAACACAGCTATTGATGTGGTTGTCAAAACAAAAACTCAATTGATGTGCTAATTTCTTGTTCATCGTAGAGAGGAATGGAGCCTAGAAGCTGTGATTCCGTAGTATGAGGAGCTTCAAGCTTTGTTGTAGAAAAGTTCTAATGATGTTTGTCCTTCTTTGATAGTTAATCTTCTGAATGTCGAGTTGTCGGCTGACCCCGATTGACGGTGCTTCTGCGGAGAAGTCGTTAGACGATCCTTGAGACCTTAATGTTTTAAATGTAGCTTTTTGGTTTTTGCAAGCTGTATCGCATCAATAGTTTGCTATATCAAGCTTGGATATGTTGTTGTTTTGAACTCTAAGAGGAAGAAAATATCAACTTTCATTTATACATACTATAGCAAGAAACCGGCTAAAAAATATATAGAGCAGCCATCATTCTTTTACATCACAAAAGTGTCTAACCAACCACTCTTTCTACCTAATACCACCTTACACATATGACAGCCCACAATATCACTGCAAGATCATACTTTACTTAGCTTATAAAATACAACTTAAGCTAGGATTTAGTACATCAAATACATAGGACAATGACAACAAAAGTATCAATGCTAAAAGTCTAATACTCCTCCTTGAGACTTTTGTTGGAAATGCAAAGGCAACTCCTCGATGTTTTAAATCTTCCTTTAGGCAATGATTTAGTGAAAATATCAGCATATTGCAATAGTTCCACATCCTTCCTATCTTGAGCTTCTCTTATTGAATGATATTGGATTTTTATGTGCTTTGTCCTTCCATGAAACACCGGGTTTTTCACCATTGTCACAGCTGACTGAGTGTCGCAAAAGATGTTTGTGGCTACCTCTTTTTTGTGCTTCAAATCTCCAACATCTTCCTTAGCCAAGTAGCTTGATTGGTTGCCTCAAAAGCTGCTATGTATTCTGCCTCTACAGTAGATTGAGCTACAATTTTCTACTTCATGGAATTCTAGCACACTATGTTTGAATCAATGTAAAAGACATAGCCTGAGGTACTCTTCATATCATCAACTGAACCAGCCCAGTCACTGTCTATAAAACCAATGAGCAGCAGCCTTTCTATTTTTCTGAACCAAATTCCGAGCTCTTCTATTTCTTTTACATATCTCAACACCCTTTTTACTGGTAGAAAATGAAGTTCAATTGGCTACTGTCTAAATCTGGATAGGATATTAGAAGCAAAAGAAATATCTAGTCTGGTAGAAGTCAAGTATAATAGGCATCCAACTATGCTTTTATACACTTTCTCATCTACCTTCTTGGCTCCACCATCCTTCATCGGTTTCAGATTTAAAACTAATGGAGTGTTCACTGGCTTGCATCTTTCTTTATTGAATTTCTTTAGCATTTCTCTGATGTATTTCTTTTGGCAAACAATTATCCCATTTTGAGTTGAGATATTTCCATACCAAGGAAGTATTGCATCTTTCTAAGATCTGTCATCTCAAATATTTTTTTCAGCTCATCTTTCACCTGCTCAATCACAGTGCAACTGCTACCAGTAATCAGAAGTTCATCCACATATGGTGAGATGATGATCATTTCCTTTTTCTCTTTCAACATCTTCTCCTTTATGTTCAAAGTTTGCTCATTCATACTTCTCAAAAACCCAAGCCTGCTCAGATGTTCAACAATTTTGCTATACCAGGCTCTTGGAGCCTGTTTCAAGCCATACAAGGCGTTTTTTAGCAAATAAACTTTGTCTTCAGCCCCAGCAACTTGGAAACCTTCTAGCTGATCAATAAAGATTTCTTCCTCCAAATGTCCATTCAGAAATGCTGACTTGACATCTAATTGGTAAATCACCCAGCCTCTATGAACTGCTATTGCAAACAGAAAACTGATGGTTTCATACCTTGCTACTGTGTAAACGTGTCATTGAAGTCCACACCATATTGCTGAGCATACTCCTTCACTACCAGCATGGCATTTCACTTGTTCACTAATTTATCTGGATTCAAATTTGATTTGTAAACCCATTTCACTCCAGTTGCATTCTTATCTCTTAGTCTTTCAACCAGTAGCTAGGTTCCATTTTTCTCAATCGTATTTAACTCCTCTCTCATTGCAGCCAACAATTCTTTTGACCTTGCAGCCTCATTAAAGTTTGAAGGTTCCAAAGTGGTTGAATTATACCTAGCATATATACTGCAAGTGGCCTTGTTCTTAGAACAATAATCTCCGAATCAGACTCACTATCAGATGTTGTCTCTTCTTCATTTACATCAACATCACTTATCTGAGGTGTTTTTTTTTTTTTGGAATTTGAAATTGAGTGTCACAAGTTAATTCTCAATTCCAAGAGGCTTCTTTATCAACTTTAATGTTCCTACTACAGATTTTCTTCTTTGTATGAGGATTGAAGACTCTATAGCCTTTTGCATTGCTTCAGAAGCCTACTAGAACCCCAACTTCAGCCTTTTGACTTAACTTATCTCTCTTCACTTTTGGTACATGTGTATAGCAGAGACTTCCAAGCACCTTCAGATGAGAGATATTTGGTTTAGTTCCATACCAAGCTTCAAAATGAGTCTTTTTATCCAATGATTTTGTAGGCAATATGTTGAGTAGATACACAACATTATTCACACCTTCTGCCCAGAACTCTCTTGCAACTTTTTTCTCAATCATCAAGCATCTAGCCATCTCTATAACCGTTCTATTCTTCCTTTCACATCCATTCTGCTGTGGAGTAGGCAATATGTTGAGTAGATACACAACAATATTCACAGCTTCTGACCAGAACTCTCTTGCAACTTTCTTCTCAATCATCAAGCATCTAGCCATCTCTATAACCGTTCTATTCTTCCTTTCACATCCATTCTGCTGTGGAGAATAGAGAACGGTTAATTGATGTTTTATCCTCATTTCTTCACAAAATTTGCCAAACTGGCTGCAGCAATACTTTGTTCCATTATCAGACCTGATGGCTTTGATTTTGATATCACACTCATTTTCCACCAAGCTTTTGAACCTCTGAAACACACTTGACACCTCTGATTTCATTTTTAAGAAGTATACCCAGCACATTCTAGACATATCATCAATGAAGAGAACAAAATATTTGCTTCCATTCAAAGTTGATGTCTTCATTGGTCCACAGACATTTGAGTGAATCAATTCTTGACATATCATCAATGAAGAAAACAAAATATTTACTTCCATTCAAAGTTGATGTCTTCATTGGTCCACAGACATCTGAGTGAATGAGTCCAAGTCCTTTTGTAGCACTTTTTGCTTGATTTTTGGGAAAAGGCAATCTGGTCCGTTTCCCAAGTTGGCATACATCACATAACAATTATCATGGCTGATTCCAGGAACATTTTCAACTAACCCCAGATCATACATTGGCTTATGTGAAGTGTAGTTAGCATGACCAAACCTTTTGTGCCATAAAGCAGATTCAATGATAGTTCTAGGGAGTTCCTGATCTCCTACATTTTTCCATTCTAGTGGAAAATCCTATTCCTCATGCAAGTAGTCATTACTTCTTGATTTTTAGGATCAAGTACAGTGCATCCCTTGTCTTTAAATACTAATGTATAATCTTTCCCAATCAATTGACCAATACTTTTTAAATTTTGATCAATGTTTGGAACATATAAAACATCAGATATATACTTGGTACCTATAGAAGTTTGTACACAGATTTCACCAACACCATTGACTTCAACAAATTCTCCATTCCCCACTTTAACTCTTAATCTAAATACATCATTCAACTCAATAAAGATGTTAGGATTGGAGGTCATATGATGTGTGCAGCCACTGTCCAATAGAAAAGCTTCATCACTGCTGCAGACCTTCAAGTTCAAAGTTGTGAACAAGTGTTCTTCCTGCTGGTGATTCTCTACAACTTGGGCTTGCTGTGTTTCTTACCACACTTTCTGATTTTTACAAACTTTCTCTATATGGCTAAATTGCTTGCAGACCCTACATTGCACACTTGGCCTGAACCAACACCATTTTGGTAAATGTCCATTCCTCTTGCAATGTGGAAAAGGAGGATATTTTCCTCCTTTACTAACTCTTTTTTCGTTCTTAGGTTCCTTTTTCTCGTTAGTTGGTTTCTTAACAGCATAGCTCATTTGAGCTTTATGCTTTCCCTTAGCAAATAAGGCACATTCAACCTATTCATCTTGCCTTGTTGATCTCTTCTGCTCTGTGGCTTGAAGAGCATTAATCAGTTTAGATAAAGAGATATCAGACAAATCCCTAGAATCTTCNTTCTTAGGTTCCTTTTTCTCGTTAGCTGGTTTCTTAACAGCATAGCTCATTTGAGCTTTATGCTTTCCCTTAGCAAATAAGGTACATTCAACCTATTCATCTTGCCTTGTTGATCTCTTCTGCTCTGTGGCTTGAAGAGCATTAATCAGTTTAGATAAAGAGATAACAGACAAATCCCTAGAATCTTCAATGAGGATATTTTAGCTTCAAACTTTTCTGGCAAGCTGATCAAAACCTTCTCTACTACCTTTTTATCTGACAAATCATCACTTAACAACCTGGTTTGATTCACCACCTTCATCAACCTATTCTTAGGTTCCTTTTTCTCGTTAGTTGGTTTCTTAACAGCATAGCTCATTTGAGCTTTATGCTTTCCCTTAGCAAATAAGGCACATTCAACCTATTCATCTTGCCTTATTGATCTCTTCTGCTCTGTGGCTTGAAGAGCATTAATCAGTTTAGATAAAGAGATATCAAACAAATCCCTAGAATCTTCAATGAGGATATTTTAGCTTCAAACTTTTCTGGCAAGCTGATCAAAACCTTCTCTACTACCTTTTTATCTGACAAATCATCACTTAACATCCTGGTTTGATTCACCACCTTCATCAGCCTATCAGAGAATTCCTTGACAGATTCTGAACCCTTCATTTTTAGAGTTTCAAACTCCATTCTCAGATTCAAGACCTGCATTTGCCTGATTCTCTCATTACCTTGAAATTCCTCTTTTAATCTGTCCCAAGCTTCCTTTGCTGTTTCACAGCTTATAATCCTAGTGAAGATAGCATCTAAGATATATGATTGGATATAGGAAAGAGCCTTAAACTTCTTAGCAACTTCCTTACTATGTTGCTTCAGTTGTGCAATGGTAAGATTTGCTCTCAATAGAGAAGGTTCAGCCCCAGTTTCTCTGATCTCCTAGAGGTCATATGCCTTCAGATATGCTTTCATATTTGCAGACCAGAAATCATAGTTTTTTCCCATAAATGTTGAAGGTAAATGAGTAGAGAAACCACTTGAAGCCATTTTCTCGCTGAACTTACCAGATTTGCACAAAGCTTACCGATTTTTACACAACTTACCGGTTTTTCAAAGCTTACCGTATTTGCAAGTTCCTTACCGATTTTGCTTACACTTACCGATTTTATATAAGAGCTTTCCCAGATTAGTGCATAGCTTACCGGATTTTTCAATTCTTACCGTATTTGTGTAGTGCTTATCAGTTTCTGCAACTTACAATGGATTTGCTCATTTTTTTCAGCTCCATTACGGCCCTTTAAAGATCAAAAAGAGCTCTGATATCATTGTTGTTGTTTTGAACTCTAGGAGGAAGAGAATATCAACTTTCATTCATACATACTAAAGCAAGAAACCGACTAAAAAATATATAGAGCAGCCATCATTCTTTACATCACAAAAGTGTCTATCCAACCACTCTTTCTACCTACAACCACCTTACACATATGACAGCCCACAATATCACTACAAGACCATACTTAGCTTATAAAATGCAACTTAAGCTAGGATTTAGTACATAAAAAAATAGGACAATGACAACAAAAGTATCAATACTAAAAGTCTAATAGGATATCATCTGATATCGAATGATAAGCTTAGAAACTTGGTTCAAAATTATGCAAAGTGCTGATTCTGAAGTCTTAATGTTTATTCAAGAAAAATCAAACAATGAGTCAAGCTTTATTCAAAAAGAAGCAAGTGTTTAAAGAATATAATCAAATACTTCTGAAGGAAGTAATATGATTTGGACTCAATTGAAAACAATTTAAGATGTGGCCATCATGTCCAGCCGCGGATAAGCGATTGAAATAACCAGTTGATACAACCAATATTTTGGGATCAGTTGGACCTTCGGAGGTGGTTTAAGTATGACATTATTTTCAAGTTATAATAGTAATAATAATAATAATAATAATAGATGAAAGGTAAGGGGGAAAGGTTTCAAAAATGATACTACTTTAGGTGTACATTTTCCAACTATTATTGATGTCACGTCCATCTTTTAACAATAGTTTGTAGGCATCTTGTCTAAATACTTTCATGATGACGGACGGAGCTTCCCAAGCTAGAGCCAACTTACCAGTCCTTGTTTCCTTCATGTTATGAATGACCCATCAAAGGACCCAGAAACAAATTTTGAACGTCCAAGCACAAATATTTTGTTGTAATATTGTACGACTTGTTGTTGGTACGCCGCTATCCCAACAGAAGATTGTTCCCTAAGTTCATCGATTCTGTCGAGTGAATGATTCATTTTGGTATCGTTTTGCTCTTCAATAGCCCATACATATCTTGCACTCGGAGTTCCAACTTTCGCTAGGATGACCAAGAATTGAAAATACTCATGCTAATGCCTTGTCCAAGTTAACCAGTAGCAAAGACTCTGAGCTACTCAAGATGGTACCCATCGAGCATCTTGCCAACTCCTCCACCTCAAAGAAAGAAGAAGCGATGTGGATCGAAGATATCCCCTCCCGGATGAAACCCATCATAGCTTACTTTATAGATCAAACTTTGCTAGACAACAGAGAGGAAGCTTTGAAACTAAGGAGGAGAGCTACACACTTCATCTTCCAGGACTATGTGCTTTACAAAAGATGGTATTCCTCGCCCCTCTTATGATGTACTGGAGGGGGGGAGGCGAGTTTTGTACTAAGAGAAATCCATGAAGGAGTATGTAGCAACCACTCCAGGGGACTTGCACTTACATAAAAATTCCTCAGACAAGGGTACTACGGGCCTACTTTGAAGAGAGATGCACTGGACTTTGTGTGAAAAGGTGATAAATGTCTGCGTTTCTCCAACATGCAAAGGTAGCCCTCGCAGTAACTCACTGTATTATCCAGCCTTTGGCCCTTCGCTAAGTGGGGAATCAATCTTATTAGTCCCCTACCTAAGGGGAGAGATATTGTAGCTATTGATTCTACTAAATAAGTAACTGAAGCTAACAAATCTAAATTTATCTAGCCGAACCACTGGCTAGAATCACTGAAACCAACACATCTAAATTTATCTAATAGAACATCATTTATCGGTACGGAATACTCCATTCAATTGTACCGGATAATGGGAGGCAAATTGATAATAAAACGTTCGGAGACCTATTTGATGAGTTAGGTATCGAAATGCATTTCTCAATGCCTCATCGTCCATTTGAAAATGGCTAGGTGGAGGTAGTCAGAAAAACAATTAAGTGCACTTTAAATAGGAAGCTTGATACTTCAAAAAAGATCCTAGGTTGATGACCTTTCCCAAGTGTTATGGGCTATCCGAATCTCCAGTTGAACTACTACTAGAAAGACCACATTTTCCATGGCTTACCAAGCAGAAGCATTGAGCCTAGTAGAGGTAGGTTTTCCTTTGCCTCGTCGTTTACACTTAGATATTAAACGATCTATTGAGGAGGTGTGAACACGATTTCATTAAGGAAAAAAGAGATTACTTACATGTTAGGCTCACCTCTTGTCAAACAAATGACCCGCTACTATAATGCTAATGTGAAAAAGAGCTCATTTCGACGAGGCAATCTAGTACTGAAAAGGGTTTTGATCTCCTCGAAGGAACCTAGTTTGGGAACCATGGGCCCTAATTGGGAAGGCCCCTATCACATCTTGGATGAATTACTCTTTGGAACTTATAGAATTGAAAACTTGGATGGAAAGGCATAACCTCATCTATGGAATATTGAACACTTCATGATATATTATTCCTTAAGAAGTGGCATCTACTTAAGCTTATTGCTCTTCTTCTTCAAGGTCTTTGACATAGTCTACTTCTTGGGGAGGAATACTAAGGAGCACCGGAAGAAACTCCTCCTTCAAGGTCGTAAAGTCCACTTCAAGATGTGTTGCTTCAAGCCATTCAAATACCTTTTCGTACTCCATCTTTCTCCAATGAGCCTTGAGCCCATCATACTCCATAGTTTCATAGAAATGGGCCTGGTACTCCCGAACTGCAGCAGGCACAGCTTTAGCCACTTGCTGCTTCAGACCAGCAACCTCAACAGTTAGACCATCGACTTGGGAGTTCAACTCTCCCTTGTCTTTATTGGCCACCTCTAAAGTAAATGAGACGATCCTCTAGACATTATCAGAATTTTCAACCCGCTTCATCAGGTTTTGGACTTCAAACTTAGAAAGGTACCCTTCATTGTTCAACTCTTCATTTTCAGTGTTAAGGAAAGTCACGTTCAACTCCGCATCTGCTTGCTTTAGCTTGGTCTCTTCAATCACCTCATTTACTTTTGAGGCCTCAAAAAGTAGCTTTTTGACCTCTTTATTAGCCTCATCTGCCCTTTATAGGTTTTCTTGATTGGAGAACTAAAGGTGCCTTCGCTCCATTTGGGAATATAGGATGAATCCTATTAAACGAGCTTGGCAAAGCGAGGCCCACCTTCATCATATCAATAAAATTGCAAGTCCCGACATAATTGAAGTACTTTTCAGTCCAGTACTTACGGTAAACCCTTTCACTAGGCAGGACTTCAGCGGGAAGCATTTCAAAATAAGCAGGGTCCAGTTCACCAACCCAACCACCAACAAGCTACAAGCTTTCCTCTCATAGACTACTTTCTAAGCCTACTCCTTGCCTTTTCGCTTCTTCAGCAGGCTCTCATCTTTCTCCTCGACCTCTTTTGAGTCTATTATTTGAATAGTAGAAAAGGACTCCATAGGCCAAGGGCATCTTTCTAGATAGCTCAATTGTGAGCTGCCTCGTTGGAGGAGGAGATGGGTTGAAATTCTTGGAGAGTACCATCCTTTTCTTCGTAGGCTTCTCCTTAAGGACTTCTTCTTTCTCCCCATTTTCTTTGACCTTAGACTTAGCAGCATCAATTTCTCTCTTCTTCTCATGAAAGATGTGGGCCAGTTCATTCCTCTGAGATTTTAAGCTGTATTGCTGGTGCTAAAAGGCTTATTCTTTCTTGCTTCGGCTAAACGCTATTGAGTGAATAGGTCCGACATGACGCAGACTTTCTTCTTGTGCTGATCTGCAAGTGTATCAGAGGCGTTAGTACTTAGAAATAAATACAGTGTAGTAACAAAGCTAATGGGGATAGGGGATACCTTTCGAAGCCATCAGTTGATGTTTGATGGAGATGTTGTGGTTCAAAGTCAGGTGGTTGTACTGCCTCTTCTCAATAGTAAGGTTGTAAATGTGTATGACGACTACTTATCCTTCTGATTTGAGTTCGAACTCGTTAACTGCAGCTACACAAAAACAAAGTTAGCAATGAGAGAATAATAATAAAATGCATACAAGTTTCTGTAAACCAAAACTCACTATACTTATAATACTCAATTGAAACAATTATTTCTAGCACCATACCGCCCTCCACTACTTACCATCGACCCCGAATCCAGAACTAGAAGGATTTCCAATTCTTAATGAAAGTGGGAGTGTCCCAGACAAAGGGCTATAAGAGCCACAGGGATACAGTACCACCCTTTATGGTTCTCATCCCAGCATAATTCCTAGGTTAGAATAGGGTCTGGAATACATAAGGATGCATGTCATCACCCCTACTGGCCTCTTTCCACAAAAGAAAGGCCCTTAGTAACTAGCTCCAGGCATTTGGAAGAAGATGGTGAGGACGAAGTTGTATTTTCTAAGGATATACCTAAAGAAGGGGTACAAATACAATCTCATCCCCCGAAAATAATGGCCTTACTAATAGCAACACACCCCTACCAGTGTGAACATTTCAATGTTATCAGGGATCGTACATCTCTCTAAATGTGGTTAGTTCACTCCCCTTCATACAAGTCGACCATAAACATGCTCACACCTTATACTACAATTGACGGGCCCTTCCTGTATCATCCAGTTACTATGAGGTCCTCCCATGGCCTCCATAATCCTATCAGAAGGAATAGGAGTGGGTAAACCCATCTCAGCAGCTAATACCCTAAGGTCGGCTGTTTCTGAGTCTTTAGCAGAGCTAGTCTTCCTAGTGGTTGAAGTCATTGGTAGGAAAATTATGAAATTCAACTAGAAATTGAGTTCTTCCTAAGAATGTATTTACTGGAAACAAAAATAAATGCCAAAAAAATGATCGCCTAAAAAAGCTTAAGTCGTAGAAAGTTATAGAGAAAGCTGAGGATTTGCGTCTTCACAAATTTGCAAAGTAAAAAGCTTGCAAAGGTGCATAGGGTATCCTTAAATAGGCAAATATTTCGTACCCTAGCCATCTGATCATCAAGCTATTAGATATAGACCATCCAACTGTGAGGCCCATTAAGACCATTGAATCCCAAAACAAGCCCATTCAGATTTGAATAGAGGCTCCAGATTTAACCGTATACCAGATGCACCTTTTAGGCATGATAGCTCAATTTTTTACAAAGAAAAGTCATCATTGTGCATTTAATACACAGACACCTACCTTCAGTGCACGTAAAGTGTCGTCTATCTTTTCTTGGGAAGGTGGGACGCTTCACATAATTGTGCATGCATCCCATCAATGTCCTGTCACGACAAAACCTAGCCTATATTTAACAAGCAACTGCTCGTCCTCTATACAAGAGCCTCACCAAAGCTTATTTTGACCTTGTGTTAGGCTTTAACAGCTTTTAACGGCTTGCCCTTTACGTAAGGGCTTCGCCAAAGCTTATTAGCCTTGTGTTAGGCTCATCCTCTATGCAAGGGCCTTGCCAAATCTTATTTTAGCCTTATGTTAAGCTTCAATGGGTTTCAATGGCTCACCCTCTACGCAAGGGCCTCACCAAAGCTTATGTGTTAGACTTCAATAGCTCGCCCTCTACGCAAGGGCCTCGCTAAAGCTTATTTCAGCCTTGTGTCAAGCTTCAATGGCTCGCTCTCTATGCAAGGGCCTTAAGCTTATTTCACTCTTGTGTTAGGCTTTAACAACTTCCAACAGCTTGCCCTCTATGCAAGCGCCTCGTCAAAGTTTATTTCCACTTTTTGTTAGTCTTCAATAGCTTTCAACAGCTCCTCATCTATGCAAGGGTCTCACCAAAGCTTATTTCAGCCTTGTGTTGGCTTCATCAACTTTTAGAGGCTCGTATTCAACGTAAGGTCCTCATGAGAGGTATAACTGTACAATTTATTTGTGGCGTCAAATCTTTCAATTATTTTTACATCTGCGCATTCTATGAATAGCCATGCTTGGACTTGGGGAATTGTTGTGCTACGGTACGAGTGACTCACTCCATAAGGGTGTAGACCAAGTTGTGATACCCAACCAGAAATTTTTTTTTATCTAGAAACAAAAAGCACGACATATTTTTTAACTTTAGAGTCCATGCACTATATGAATATTCATACATGAACTTGGTGAACTATTGTTACATCTTGTCAATGAAGCTCCAGTCATAACAAGACATGTGTAAGAAAATATAGGCCAGCACTCAACGTCATTTTAATGACACAACAATTTTGGCCAAACCAATTAGTGGCCAAACCCATTGTCAGCAACTGAGCCTTTGTAGCTGAGGCGAACCTGTAGAGGTACATCAAGAGAGGATCTTCACAAAAGATTTTGTTGCAAGTGGGTGATTTGACAACTCGCTAAAAAGGCTACTCCACTCAATAAACAAGTCAAGTTAAGTCTTACACCGCCGCCACACTCAATGAAGTATGGCCTAGGTATGATTAATTGATGCTTATGACAAGATAGTCTAGCCGCATGAATGAAGCCAGGTGTATCTCATCAAACGATTCACCTTCAGAATTTTCTACTATATAAAGCTCATATATTGTTACATTCAAGGGTAATGTAAGTTTAAACTTTAAAACTATACTACAACTTTGCTCAATTATTTTGCTCTCTATATTCTCCCAGCTCAGTACCCCTTTCTCTTTGATATATTTGCATCATAAGCTCGTCCCATACCCAAATATACAATTCACTAAGTACTGACTTGACCATTGGAGTGACTGGGGCCACCTTCCCCACCATCGAAGTCCGGCTGTATGCTCTAACAGTTTGTCCAAATGTGCGAGACCAAAGCTTACATGGACATTGGAGGAGCTGAGATCTATTGTCCACGTCATCCCTACACAAAAGTGAGGTCAACATTACCCATAATTGATGCTTTAAAATTAGAATTAGAGATTATTGTGCATTCTTAAAGGAAATATAATCATTATTTACTCACTCATATCAAAATTATCGTGAAGCCTCCTATGTTACCTATTTCTTCTTTTCCTTCATCTTCTTTGACTTGGGATTCCAACGCCGGAGGAATTATGGTTTTTTTATTCTATTTTGTTATCGTCTTATATAGTCAAACTATCTTAATGCCTTTGCAATATATGGATGAATCATTGAGCTATGTGGTCATTCTATTTTCTATAATGCACACACAATCCGTTTAAGCACAAATTGAATTTAATTTAGCACGCAACTTGTTTTGTTATTGGTTTCTTAGATTTCGAGTAATTAAAATTTAGTAATTTATCCCCCTGATGAAAGGTTAAACGAGTGAATGTTTTATTCATGTGAGGATATAAACAAAGCGTTGTTTATTTGAAATCAAAACATTCTCTTAAATCATGAGTTGTCGGTGATATTATTATTTATTTGCACCCAATTTCTATTTTGTCTTACTTTAGGTTATGGAATTTAGAAGGTAATTATCTTATTAACTGAGAAAATAAAACAAGAAGGGGCACTATATTTATTCATTAAAAGTCTAGTTTCGACTATTAACATTCTGATATTGCATAATTTATTTCACTAAATCCCTTTTGAGTTCATATTATTGCATTATGTATGTTGTCTTTGGCCTTTATATTGTTATCCCTCAATAGCACAGTAAAGAGGTAATTATTTCCTAACAAGTAGTAGTAATAGTAGTAATAATAGATAGCATCATTGGGATAGAAGTAATTTTGACAGTAAGTTCCACTTTAAAGGTAATTATTTCCTAACAAATAGTAGTAATAATAGATAGCACCAACGGGTTAGAAGTAATTTTGACAATAAGTTTCACTTTAAATCTCTATATGATTGTAAGCACTTTCTATTTTTTCATGCTTGGTTCTAATGTCAATAACTATTTTTTCTTAGCATAATAAAGATTGATTATAAAGAATGAATATTATTGAAATTCTAAGTTATTGGTAATGACCTACGATAATCGGCACATAGATTTTGTGGGAGGCTAAGGACATCGACTGCCCTCTATAAAATGATATTGCTAAGGATCTCAATTAAGTAAACCCCCTCTTATCATCATGAGTACATTACATTGTTAAATGTATAAATGTGTTATAAAAAAATTTTATTATGTGAACTTGGCATTTGATTAATACCTTTTATGTCATTAATATTTCTGATGACATATTCAAGCATGTCAATGCATTCATAAGCATACACGAAGTTTTAAGGAATAAGAAGTTTCCAAATGTTATGAGTCAAAGAATGTTCATAAAGATAAGTATCGCGAATATTTTTTAAAGAGTTATATGTGTATGTCATGAAAGGTGTGAGTGAAAAATGGGGCGTGGGGGGCTAGCGTACCCGACAAATGCTCAATGTTCAATAATAATGTTAATGTTATGCGATACTACACAGGACAAATCAAGTTCCAAATAATAATTCTCCATTGTATTGTGATTGTCTATCCGACACACCAGTGACCTCACGATGTCAATGTTAAAGTTTTTTAAAAAATGAAAAACAAAAAGGTACATATTGAGAAGTACTTTTTATTGAATTAATTCATTTTCATGTTATTCGTATGCATTATATGCATGAAATTTTCTTATTGGGCATTACCTCATTCCACATTATCCCTTCCCATATTTAGATGATGAAGACAAAATAATTCGAGATAACGACTTGTGATGACACGAACTTAATATTATCATATTTAAATATTGAATTCATTTACTTAATAAAGTTAACATTCAATTTAATTGTCTTATATTTTACTAAGCATACAATACTATAAAATAATAAGACATTGATGTTTATTATGTTGGAGAAAAATTAAATCGTCTTTCTTCATTTATTATTTTAATAGAAAATTAAACGCGTGCTGGAGCCCTTAGTAAATTGATGGAGAATGCATTGATGAAAAATAAGAAATAGTTTTTGTTTTTATTTGTGATATTATTTTATTAAAGAATATGTTGTTGAAAAGAAGAGGGAGAAAAATGTATTTTGAAAATAATTGGGATCAAACAAGGGCTAAATGATAATACTTCCAAACCTAGGTATCTAGATTTGGGGGTGTTACAGTTTGGTATCAAAGCCCAAAATTATAAAATCGATTCTATATACTCTAAAAATTCATTTGAAAAATAGGATATCCTACTGGGTTCTTGTCATAAAGGATTCTCTTGCGATCATCTGGTAATATTGAATTAGATTTTTACATTGCTAATTCATACTTTATGCCAAATTGTTGTAGTAGCAACATAGTTTTAGAATGTTGTATGAGATTATGCCAAAGATGCATTTGATTATGTTGAAGAAGAAATGGATAAGATAATTGAATTTCCTAGTTCGTGATCAAATAATATCACTAACACAATATGGACCAGATGACAATATAACCACGCATGCTTTTATTTATCAACATCCTTTGAAGACATAATTGAACTCAAATTAGATGTAAAGAATTTTTCGATTGTGATATGTGGGAACTAAAAGGTCAAGTTTTTTATTCATATGAGTAAAGTGATGAGTGTTTTTAACGCATGCATTTCATACCATTACAACTTAATAACTTGTTAGATTCTCTGAGTTTGTAACATTTTGATGTATGCTTTAGTGTTATTTTATAGGTGTGGTGAGGTTGTGTAAAGAGTGCAAAGTTGAATAAACAAGTGATGTTGGAATAAGCCAAAGAAGAAAACGAGGCAGCAAAGTGGCCCATCGATGCTGCAAATAGGGTGGCCAGGTGTCACCTAAGGAGAAAATTTACAGGAAGATGTGCCTAGACACCCTAAACCATGATTCAATTTCGACAACATAGCACCCAAGCGCCACAACAGTTAAAACGAAGCAGAATATAAACAGCATTGTGACGCCTAGGCACCATGCCTTCATTGCCTAGGCATCGCGCCGTCTTTTCTAGGGTTTTTAAGTTTTGGCCCGATAAAAGCCCAAGAGGACTCCAAATTCGAGAAAAAACATTAGAGAAGGTACAAATGCATAAGGAAAGGCACTTTTGGAGGGTTCCACACATGGAGAAACACAATCTACAACTTAAAAATTAAGAGAGCAAATCATAGTAGAAAAACAACAAAAAATTTGAAGATTGATTAAGCAAGAAGATCATCTTGGTTCAGGATTCATCTGCTTATCTTCATCTTTATTCAAAATCCGATGATATACTTAATGAATATCTATTGTTTTTCTTCCTACATTATGAGTAGCTAAACCTTTTAATAGGGTGAACAATGCAATCTATTGAGACCATTTATTTCTTTTATAAGATTCTAGTCCGTTAAAAGCACATGTGTTGATTTTATTCATGAGTTTAATGTTGTGAATTCTTTAGCCAATTAATCATAGATATTGTGAATCTATTACAAGTGGAGAGGAACGTAGAGATACTTATGCTAGTTACTGTGATTGTTACATGAATTTTTAGAAATTAGTTGCTTTTAACTAAGATTATTTATATAGAGATATGAAATTAATTTAGTTAAATAGTCTCAATGAGAACTTAAGAGGAATAAATTGAATACGATTGAAGAAATCGATCGAGCGCTGCATTAGATTTATGAATCCTGATTTAAGAATTGAAGGTACTCAATAGATGAAATTGTAAGCCCTAATATCACTTCCATATTAGAAACCCTAATTCGATATTTGTGTGCAATTTTGATACTTTCACTTAGTTAGAAATAGTCACATGAAAAATACAAAAATCATATTGTTTTTATTTCAAATACAAGTAATTAATAGTAAACTAGGAATAAATAATAGCCCTCATGTGAATGACTAGCCGGACTCATGATTTGTGATAGAAAAGTTTTTGGCATTGTTGCGAAGGACTTTTCACATTTAGTATTAGTTTATTTTATTTTGAATCTTATTTGATTAGTTTAATTTGTCTTTTTACAGAGAAAAATGTGTTCGGTGTATGCTCTGTTCCCAAGGAGAAGATCTTTAACCCTTTAATTCAGAAATAAAATGTACTTTCAAACGAAAATACAATGAACACAAACAAAAACATTAGAGTGTAGACTACCAAAACATTCATATAAAACCACTTGGACAATGAACCGCTAGGGTAGCAGCACCACAAAATCAGCAGCTTGAGCAAGTCGAGATAGATAAAGGATACTTGTCGGTGTCAAATTCAGAAATTGCTAGAATTTTCATGCTCCAGGAGTT
The DNA here is from genome assembly GCA_903798385.1 of Fraxinus cuspidata. Taxonomy (NCBI): domain Eukaryota; kingdom Viridiplantae; phylum Streptophyta; class Magnoliopsida; order Lamiales; family Oleaceae; genus Fraxinus; species Fraxinus cuspidata. The sequence goes on from CAIGRP010048273.1 coordinate 24,892, forward strand.
AATGAAATGCTATCAATTTGTGTTTTGTTTCCTTATACATTGAGGAATGTAGCTTTTGGAGTTTTTAAATGATGACTCTCATGGAAGTATTACTACATGGGATGAATTGACAAGAAAATTTTGTAATAAATTCTTCCTGCCTGCAAAGGTAGCGAACATCCGATTGGAAATTTAAACATTCCAGCAACGTGGTATAGAGAGTTATCATGAAGTATGGAATAGATTAAAGGAGCTAATGAGAAATTGTCCAAACCATGGAATAAGGAGAGGTAATCAAGTGCAATATTTCTACACCGGGCTTTCATGACTAGCTAAATTTTAGGTGGATTCCTCAGCAAATGGATCCATCATTGGTAAATCAGTTCAACAATGTTTGGATATATTCAAGTTAGTTACGCCTACATGCTCCATGTTTCCATCAAAGAAAGTAATATCAAAGAATGCATCTAGAATTCTTAAGGTGGATCTACCAATGCACATATAGGTACTTTGACAAAGCAAGTGGAACTATTGGTCTCAAAGATAAAGAGAAAATTCAATAATAGTCAGTTCAATGTGTGAGAATTGTGGAGCCAATCATGCTACAGAAGATTGCTTTTTACTTGCTACTCTAGAAGAAGAAGTAAACTCTATTCAAAATGGTTCTCACAACTTCAACATGCATTCACAAACTTATAATACAGGATGGAGGCAATACTCGGACTTTAGATGGTTTGGTAATTAGCAACAAGGAATTAATTTAAATCTTTCCCAACAAGGAAAATCGAGTTTGGAAGAGATGTTCAATAAATACATGTAGAAGATGGACAAAGTATTCCAACAAATTGACATAAATTTTTAAAATCAAGAATCCTCTATCAAGAAGTTGAAGACACAAATTGGTGAAACCGCTCAACAGCCTATAGAACGCCCACAAGGATCATTGCCAGGCAATACATTGACAAATCCAAAAGAGAAAGTGCAAGCCATAACAACCAAAAGTGGAATACAACTACCATAGATTAATGTGAAGAGGCTAGAAAGAAAAGAAGATGTAGAAATTGAAAAAACAAAGAAGGATGACAAATCTGCACTAATCAAAGTGGAGGAGGACGATAGAAAAGAAACACCAACATTAGGATTACCAAGTCCAATCAATTCTTACGTGCCACCAATTCCATTTTCTCAACAGTTGCAAAAGAAGAAGTCAAATAAACAATTTGCAAAGTTCATGGAGGTTTTCAAGGAATTGCACATCAACGTCCCTCTCGCAGATACACTAGCACAAATGTCCATCTATGCCAAATTTTTGAAGGAAATTCTCTCTAATAAAAGAAAACTGGAAGAACTCGAGATAATTTGCCTGAACGAGAAACGCAGTGTAATCCTCTAGAAGAAGTTACCTCCTAAATTAAAGGAATCAGGGAGTTTCACTAAACCATGCACAATTGGTTCTAATTATTTCAAGCCTTCATTATATGATTTAAGTACTAGTGTTAACTTAATATCACTCTCTATTTACATGTCTCTTGGGTTAGGAGAAGCAAAGCCAACAACGATATCGTTGCAACTAGCTGACATACCTATTAAAAAACAAAAGAGTATCATTTAAGATATGTTGATACAGGTTGACAAATTCATCTTCCCGACCGACTTCATTATCTTAGACATAGAAGATTATACAAACATTCTTCTGATCTTATGAAGACCTTTTCTAGCAACTGAAAAAGCATTAATTGATGTATATGATGGAAATATGATTCTTAAAATGGACAACGAGCAAGTGATATTCAACGTGTTCAAAGCAATTTAGAAACCACTGAATTCTAATACTTACTACTAAATAGATGTCATTGATGAGCTTGTAGCTGATACATTCAATGCGGAACATCTATCAAATCCATATGAGGCTTATATTACAGAGTTAGAGTTAGATAATTCAGCAATGAATTAATGTATTTTATAGCTGGTCGAGCAAACTGGGGTTAAGAGACATTGGCATTAGTAAGTTACTCTCATTACAGCTTTTTGGATCTATATTCGAGGTACAATCAAATAGTCAGTGCTCAAGAAGATCAGAAGAAAACAACTTTCACATGTCCTTATAGTACTTTTACCATTAGGAAAATGCACGCACCTACAACTTTTCAACATTGCATGATTAGCCATATTTTCTAATATGGTGGAAAAGTATATCGAGGTATTTATGGATGACTTTTCAATTTTTGGAGATTATTTTAACAATTGCTTGGAACATCTATCTCTAGTGTTACAAAGGTGTAAGGAAAGAAATGTGGTGCTTAATTGGGAAAAATGTCATTTTATAGTGAAAGAATGTACAGTTTCAGGACATCGGACCTCTTCAAAGGGTATTGTGGTTGATAAAGTCAAGATATAGGTGATTGAAAAATTGCAGCCACCAAGGAAACTAGAAGCTTTTTGGGACATGTCGATAACTATAGAAGGTTCATCAAGAATTTCTCAAAAATCACAAAGCCCATTTGTAAGCTATTGGAGAAAGATGTTTCATTTAATTTTTTTGTTAAGTGTCTAAATGCTTTTAAAACTTTGAAAAAAAAAGGTTAACAACCGCACCTATTATAGTTTACTAGATTGGAAAATACCATTCGAGCTCATGTGTGATGCCAAGATTATGTAGTGGAAGCAGTGCTAGGACAACGCAAAGGAAAGATATTGCATATCATATACTATGCCAGTAAAACTTAGATAGATGCCCAGATCAATTATGCAACATCTGAAAAGGAAATACTAGCACTAGTATTTGCCTTTGACAAATTTTGCTCATAACTGATTGGATCAAAGGTGATAGTCTATACTGACCATGCAACTTTAAAATACTTATTCAAGAAAAATGACTCCAAATCCAGGTTGATTTGATAGAATCTGTTATTACAAGAGTGTTACATCAAAAGTCGTATTAAAAAAAAGGAACGAAAAAAAAAGATCACTTTTTGAGGTTAGAATAGGCAAAGGAATCAGATGAGGTGGAGATAAATGAAATATTTCTAGATGAGCAATTATTTTAGGTGGAGTATGAAGACACTGACAACTACTTAGACAGTGGCTTTGTCGATCCAGATTCACTTATGCTTCTCAATGATGCTAAATTCTATTATTAGGATGATCCACACTTGTATCGAAGCGGGGGAGATCAAATTATTAAAAGGTACATACCAGAAGATGAGATGAAACCAATCTTGTCGTGGGTTAATGCTTCATCTTATGGAGAACACTTTGGCCCTACAAAAACTACAGCAAAGGTTCTTCTTTGGGTAAACATTAGCTAAAGATTGTTACAGCTTTTGCAAATCATGTGATAGGTGCCAATGAACAAGTAACATATCAAATCATCTTGAGATGCCACTAAGCAATATATTGGATGTGGAAATCTTTAATATGTGGGGCATCGATTTTATTGGGCCTTATCCATCGTCCTATAACAATCGGTATATCTTAGTGGACTATGTATCAAAATGAGTGGAAACCAAGGCCTTGCCCACCAATGATGCAAAAGTGGTAGAAGCTTTATAAAGAAGTATATATTCAACCTATATGGAGCACCTAGAGCCATTATAAGTGATGGTGGAACTCACTTTTGCAATCACTCATTAAAGGAAGTGCTTTACAAGTATAAGATACAACATTGAATAGCCATACCTTATCACCATCAGACATGTGGATAGGCTAAGACTTCGAACAGGCAGCTAAAAAGAATCCTCGAACTCACTGTGAATACATCTCTCAAAGATTGGCCTAAAAAATTGGACAATGAATTATGGGCTTATCGTATCGCTTTCAAAACAACGATTCGAATGTCACCATACCGGATGGTGTTTGGAAAAGCATGCCACTTACCAGTGGAATTCGAGCACAAATCATATTGGGCACTTAAGCAACTGAATATAGATTTAGAAAAGTCATAGGAAACAAGAAGAATATAATTGCATGAATTGGAAGAATTCAGAAGAGAAGCATATGAAAGAGCATTTATCTTTAAAGAAAGGACAAAAAATGGCATGACAAAAACATTAAGTAGTGCGTTTTCAGAGCCGGCGATCAAGTTCTCTTGTAAAACTTCAGATTGAAACTTTTTTCTAGGAAAGCTGAAATCAAGGTAGTCCAGGCCTTTCACAGTATCCTAAGTATTCCCTTGTGGAACAATTGAATTATATCATCCAACAAAAGAAAAATTTTGAGGTGAATGAGCACTGTGTCAAACATTATGTCGAGGACTTTCCATCAGCTAAATAGACACTGGTTATCGATGTTCTAGAATGATCATGGTATAAAGTTAAGCTAACGATGTTCAAGAAGCACTTATTGGGAGGCAATTCAAACTCTATTTCATTATTTTCAATTATTTAGA
>CAIGRP010048281.1:0-27988 GCA_903798385.1 Fraxinus cuspidata
AGTAAGAGAGTCCAATCTCTGAAATTTAAAACCTCAACTAGGCCAGCATTGAAGGAAAAAAAGATCAGAAGAGCTGAGGAACCATGTCCACAGTTCCTCCCAGAAACCATGAGGTCCAATATTTATCATGAAACAAAAAATAAGATGAGAGAAGGACAAGATTGCTAAGAGTGCCGATAACCGCAACATTGATGGGATTTGCGCTAATCAATATAAAGAATCTTGTTTCATAACCTGAATTAAGAAATGCAGCAGGTAACACAAACAGAACTATCCACTCAGTAAAAACACAGATTGTAAAAGAACTTACTTTTCTCAACTCCAGAAGTTTAAGTTCTTCGGTATCATTGTGTGTTTCATTTAGAAGCTTTACGTGTTTCTCCTGTTAATGATAATGANTTACTAAGCCCCTGCTTGACAACCATTATTTGAAAATTCCTTTTTCTACAAACTGATTTCAACTACACATTCACAATAAAATATTTTGCACGTAAATCTAAAACTTTTCACTACTTTTTAACTACACATTCTCCTAATAATTACTATTCAAAACATTATTTTGCCCACATAATGACCATCAAACAGGGGCTAAATAAAACAAAGACGGGAAAGGGAATAAACTTGAGCAGCAAAGAAAGGGAATAAACTTGAGCAGCAAAATAAGGACTATAAAAGCTTGCTTACAGATATGAGAACAGAAATGGCATTCACAGCCATCAGAACAGCATTATTATAGGTCTTCAGAGCCTCGTCCAGAGTTACCAGATCATTTTCCAGAAGAGTATCTGTGTCAACAACTGTGGCCAACATAAAATAACATAAGAAATTCTGTAATATAGCAACCTATTGGTAATTGAATTACCATTTGAAACTAGAAGCAATCCTATCAGAGATGGTGTTGTAACCATTTTATGTTCAAAAGCAAGTCTTGTTGGCTTGGATATTATTTTTGCAGAACATCTTTTATAAATTTCCTTCCTTTTCTCCTTAATATTTATGTTCATCAACTTTAAAGCAACTAAAATTACGGTATGATTTTTTGCAGCAAATAATTGATTTTTTAAGTAATGCTCATGGTACATTTTGGAAGAAATATACCAACGGAAGCATTTGAGTTTCCAATTCCAATCTTTATGTTTGATGCGTGCATTAATGAACTTGCTTGGAAACCCTGGACTGCTAGGTACTTAGTAGCATTTGGAAACAGGATCAAGCACAGCCAGAATAAAAAAAGAAGTCACATTGCACACTACAATACAGTTCCTCCATCTCTCTAAATTACTGATAAAAAATCACTAAGTTACTTTCACATCCTTCAGAGAGAGAGAGGCAATTTTCAAATTTTCTTGAATTATCTTACAGCTACATCTTCCATGTTTAATAATAATCAATTTTCCTTGCGCTAGATAGCGGCTGCAGTCTAAGAGATTAAACATAATTAGATAAGGAAGAAATCTTAAGTTCCTTCAATTTGTTAGCAAACTGGATATAGATGCTAACAAATGTATTCTATGGCAACATTTTACTCACCAATACACAAGTTTGCAAGCTTTTGAAATTTGTCCTCCAAATCCTTGACCTGCAGATGGTATCATCACAACATTTCCATTTTATGTTTAAAATGTTTGATATTGATAGTATGCAAGTGAGCCTGGCATGGACATGGTTTTACAATATCTAACTTCCACATCAGTTTTTCACCTTTGAAAAAGATATAACTTCAAAAATTATTAATACGTAACCCAGATTACATCATTTATTGGGCATATCCTGCTAACCAAATGGACCTATGAATCTCAAATAAGCAAACGGAAAAGTGGTACCTCGTATTGACGCCTTTGTCCTTCAAATCTGAATGGTTTCAAAATAACACCAACCACAAATCCATTTACTGACTTAATATTGCGAAGAATATCATGTGCTGTAATGTGATCTGAGCCATAAGCTGCACTGGCAACCTAGAGAAAATCAAATGGACTAGATGAAGAGAAATGCACAGACATTTAAGAAGCAGAAAAGAATCTAATAACATGTTTTGAGAAAGTGACACAAGCTGCACTGGCCACCTATAGAAAATCAAATGGACTAGATGAAGAGAGAAGCAGATATTGAAGCAGCGGAAATAACAGGTTTTTAAAAGTCCAGATGTTTCTTCATGCTCACTACAATATGGAGAAGTGTCCAACAAATGAGAAAATAACATGCGGTGAGATGGCGTAAATTTGATACACTTCTTATTTTGTAAGAAAAGCACAGCCTTCTTGTAACACCAAAAGTTTAGAGCAATAGTATTTATGCCTAAATTAATTCACATATAGAAGTTTACAAGAAATAGTCTAATACTGTGCCACAGTCTATAAATTTCCTACATATTTATCAGTAACCAATCGCATATTTCTGCATTTTGATATTTATACATTTATCCAAAAAAAAAAAAAATTCCATGACTCTGGAGATAACATTTACACTTCAAATCAATGTAAAAGAAATTACATTCATAAATCGAACGTTTGTATAACTCCAGTCTTATCACGATTTTGAACTTCCAATGACATTTTGAGACTTGATAAACTGAATAGGAGTAGTTTTGGAATGAAAAGCCAATTAGTAAAGCCTTAGCAGTTTTTGAGTAGTGGTGTAGATAATATCTTATCAAGATTGAAGTATGTTAGTGTCTAGTAAAAATATTTGGATAAACAGACAGACGATGATTAATCGGTATTGTGTTTGGATAATGGTTTTTCTTTCAACTAGCATGCCTGCATGCAGAAACAGTCTAAAGGGGTTTCCCTTCAAAATGAGAATTTAAGAAAAGCAAAAATATTAAATAATAAAATCATTAGAGTGTGAGAGAAGCAATGTACAAACAAGTATAACTGCTTTATGACATGACATTGGTGTCGAGGGAGCTTCCACAGTTCTTGGAGTATTATCTGCACAATGGAAAAAAAAGACAAGATTTTGAGCAAAACCATATGTGGAGGTGTCACCACATAAACAATGATCTTCAAGTTTGGACACAAAAATTGAAGTCTACAATATACAGATATCTTCTGAATGGTCAAATCAGAAAATTTAGTGGGTGTATATACTTTAAAATGTCTCTCTGTCATCTTAGTTTCATTTTTATTTATTTTGGTGAAAGAAAATCAATTTGTTAACCCAAGAGACACCAGGAGAGAGTATTTTTCATTTGAAACACAAATAACTTTGGCAGTAAATAAGACAGTCCAGTACTAAGATTATTTGTTTAGGTTTCTGATTACTATTTAATCTTCACTACGAGTTTCAAGAAAAAAAAAGGAGAGAGCCATCCATTTTATAAAATAGATGGAGATCTTTAAGCACAAAGAAAAAGGTGGTGGGTGGGGGCTGAATCTTAAAAAGTTTATATTTTACAGTTAGCTGTAACGACACACCTAAAGCGGACGGCACGTATGATGTAACGGCTTGGGTATAGAGATCGGGTTGTTATATTAGCGATTCTCGTTATACACTAATACTAGGTTAAAGAATGATTTGAGTGCCAAAAAAGGGAAAAATGTGTATGGTGCCAGTGGTTGGTGGCCATTTTAACAATGCAATGGATATGTCACATATTTGGCCCGGGAAACAAATACATAAAACATGACCCATAAATGGCCAGGGAAATCAGATTGAAACAGAAATGGAGGAGGAAAAAGTAAGGCAAGTTGAAATGGGAAGAGGTGAAAACTGACCCACTAAACAAAATGGCCATTGCCGCTATATATTCATCGCAATAATCATATCCATCTCACTGCAGTCAATTGAACCCAATTAACTTCGTAAAAAAAAAGGACTGAAATATAAGAAATAGGAACTTTTTTGTAGATAGTTGAATTGCCTTCCCCACCCACCCCCAATAAAAAAGGAATTGTAAAAAAGGAACAAAATAAAAGGGCCAATCTTTAAGAGGAAAATAGTTATTGATGTTTTAAAAATATATATATATAAAATTGGAATTCAATTAGAAAGTTCTTTCAATGAGAATAGAAATAGAGATGACTACATAATGTAAATTTATTAGCTCTTATTGATATAAGGACATGAACTAAACTAGGGTTCAAGTTTTGATTTATCCAAGTGACAAGAGAGTTAATGTCATCATTAAGGTATGCAACCGAAAAAGAAATTGTTCGTGGACCTTCGTTTTGGATTTAGTCTTAGATTTTGGACAACTGGTTCGACCAGTCACCTATGCTTGCTCCCAATAGCATAACCATACAGCAATAAAAGTGTCTTTGCACTATGTCTGTTACCTAACGTTTACTCCAATGGCTATCCTAATTACTATGCAAATCATCCAAATACTTGAGAAACAGTCAATTCTGTTCTAGTGCCAACAGATCCACAAGACTCAGTAGCATCCAGCAGTTATAAAAGTAAATAACCAAAACTTTATACGCTATACAATGCTTTGCATTAAGGTGTAACAATGAGACTAGTCAGTCAAATAACCCTATATTGAAAATAAAACACAAGTTTAACTGAAGAAAAACTCTATGAGAAGAGAACTACGTGCAGACACTCAACCTTGTGTACTGAACCTTTGTTTCAATAGCACCTTCATTGAATCTTTTTTAATAATATTCCTGCAATACAGTTCACTGGAATTAGCAGACAAATTCAAGTATGTACTGGGGGCTAAATCACAATTCAAAAACATTCAGATTGTAAATTTTACGATACAGATGCAACAACACAACATACACCTCGAAAGCTTACATACTAATAGTTCACTACATCAAGTAGCTTATAGGTCAAAAAAACATATAATAGCAGGAATAGCAAGGTAAGATTCAAAATTAAACAACTCAGTGAAAATTGAGAAGGCAGAGAACCTAAACATCACATCCTCAGAACAAAAGAAAACAGGAAAATCAGCCTATGAAGGACACATAGCAATTTTTACAAGACAATTACTAGCCGTCTAAAAATGCATAAAAATTGTATCACAAGTTACATCATCTTTCATGTAATTGTCCTGAGGGTAATGCCTCTCTTTCCCCCAATACCTTTCAGTTAGCTGTCTTAATAAACATATGACTAATATAGTTTACCTGCCTAGCAAACAAATTGTTAGATACAGAGCTTTAAACCTTAGTCTACATATAATCTCCCTCCAGAAGCAGCACTTTTGTCACTCATCAAGTTAACAGTTTGATAATTTGTTACTTAGAAAATATATAATCCACATTTTTACCAGCACACACTTTGGAAATTGAGAAACAACACCAATACAAACAAACTGATTCACTTGCCTCACAAAATGTTATTATTTCCAAAATGGAGATGATAGTGCCAGGCCCAAGACTAATCCCTTTTCGAGTAAAATACAAAAATCCCATTAATTCATGTCCATTTCAGATTAACTGAAGCATTGCATATCTGTATGTTATGCTTTGATGCTAAACCATAAGTAAAAAATTAAGGAAATTAAGGGCATATTACCTTATGCCTCATAACATAAATAAACATAAAAACATAAACCCAATTTCTAAAGCTCGAGCAAGTACATCCAAATGCCAGTGTATAATCATATAACAGTGCACTTGAAAAGAGTATTGTCGAACATACCAAAATCTCAAAGTAGGGGAAAGAATGAGGGACCCAGAGCAGAAGTCAAGCGCTGCATCTGTTCGACTTCCTATTCCAATCACCTCCACGTACTCAGATTCTTCCCATATACTATTATTACTCTTATTAAATTCCTCTAAACTATCATTTGCGCTAATAACGTTGGTATGGCTGCCATCGGAACTCAATTCCTCTCTAATGGGCTTTGAATTGCATTCCAATCTCAACCTCAATCTGGTTTGAAGTTTTGTGCGAGCATCAAAAATTGAGAAGAATGTGAATGGGAAGATTGAGACACGTGACACCACATGAGGATTCCTTGAAACAGGATAGCAAAGATTCATGGAGAAGAATGAGAATTCTGGAGAAAATTTCAGCAGAATTGGGCGGACATTGAAATATCAGGGTGGCAGTACAAAATTACGAGGGAGGAAATTTATTAAAAAGGGACTAAAAAGGGAACGGAGTGTGAAAAATGACCAGCTATTTTCATCTCATGTTTGGCATAGAATTTTTCTTGCCTTAAGTTTTGTAGTTTTGAATATTAATTAAATATCTAGATTGTTAACTCGATTATTCTAATAATTATTTGTTTTTAATTATTATTCTTTATAATTCAACAAATATTTTGATATTTAAATTTTTAATAATCGACTGAATAAACTTTTAGATAGGGGTGACAAAAGAGTCGAGTAGTTCGTCGGACCGAGTCGAGCGGAGCAGGGTTCGTTCAACAAGCCGAGCCTCGAGCTCGCGAACGGCTTGTGGACCTAAAGTTCAAGGGCCCATGAGCCCGACTCTTGGGCCGGTAAAAAATGTGAACAAAAGATTAAAAAAAAATTGGGTCGAGTTGCTCAGCTCATCAAAGCTCGGTCATTGCCACCACTACTTTTAGACCACTAATCAATAAACTTTAATTCGTTGCGAGTCCATTTTGCAATTTCATTCTCTTCAAAACTTGTAGACTTATTCGATAACTTGTCCAGTAATGAAGTTCAATTTCTACAAATTCTTTCAATCATTACTCAAACAGCTTCGCAGCTCCGTCCGGTAAATCAATTCAGTTTCTACAACTTTTCACTGGTGTGTCGTAAATTGTTTGTTTACAATGCTTATCGTAATCTAAAATAATTTTCATTCAATTGTTTTAAAAATTTTTGCATCTATTACTTAATCGAATTGTTCTTAAATCTAACGCGTGGTGGGCTCAACCTGCGTGCAACACTCGGGACTGATAATTTCATGACTAGACATATGCCATTAACTTGTAGCCACATTCTCTATGCATCTCGTTTCATGCCATTCATGTAAGATATTGATTAGTTAACGATTCACGAGTTATAGTTTAGATTATTATTATTATTATTATTATTATTATTATTATTATTATTTAACGATTGTAATGAGGCATAGCTCTCTCGAGTAGAACAGAGATAATGATAAAGTAGAGTTTCACTAGTTTGATTCATTTTTATTTATTTTTCTAACTCGATGACTCATAAGTCATAACCATGACTAGACGTATGGTATTGGCTTATTGCCATATTCCTTGTGCATATTATTTGATTCCAATCGGTGCTGGTCTTTACTATAGATGGATAGACGATCACCTAATGTCTTGTTTAGATGAGAATTCCAAAATTTTTATTATATGTATTATATTAATAAATAATAAAGAAAATTTTTCAAAAAAATGATTTTTATTCATATATTTTTTAATACATTCGTGATTGTTCATTTCTTTTTTTTCCTCGTTTACGTGTTAATTCTTCGTTTTCTCTATCTTATTTTTCTCCTTTTTCTCTGTCATTTCTTTTATTTATCATGTGACCTTTCAACTTATACTTTATTTAGTTATTCTCAATTTCTCATCCGCAGATTCCACCCTTTTGAAGTTCTCTAGCTTACTTTTAAACTTTTTTAATAATAACATTGACATGAATGATTTAATACTTTTTTTTTTTTTGGTCCTCTTGTATTTTTTTTTCTTTTTGTTGTTTTTCATTTTTGGTTTGAAAGTATAAAATTGTCTGATTATAATCACGTGTCTCTACAATTAGCTTTCCAGAGTAGTATATTATTCGAAAAAATTTCTTTATTTATTTTTATTTGTAAATTGTACTCGAGTGGTAACTCGGTGTTTTATCTTCTTTGGTGCAACTAACAGAACTATAAGTAATTAAGCATGCAAGGCTAGTTGGATGAGTTAAGAAAAAATTAATGGGTTAAGGGATGAATACACTTGATATTAGCTTTCATCCAAAAAGAATTAAAATGATAAGAACATATGTTAATTCTTGATACATTTAATTTATGGTGTTTTTCTCTTCAAGTTCTTAATTATTTCATCAGTCTATACTTTTCTAATGAATACTATTTTCTTAATGGACTCTCATTCTTATTATTTTGCATTTGAAAGAAAATATTTATTTATCTAGTGAAAATCTTCGATAAAGTCCTATTGTTTCTCAATTAATTTAAAGTTTGATATTGTATCGATTTTAGAATATGGATTGCTTTAATGTTCGCTAGAAAGTGTTTACCTGGACATGAAAAATAAAAACATAAAAAATTGAAGAGTTTATTGAATTTCAAGTGGGAAGCAATGGACAAGTTTTTTTGGTTGTAATGTTAATGGTAGAAAAAAAAGAGAGTTGAATTAGGGTCTATTCGAAAGGCAAATGTGGAAATGAATTTGAATTCCACGTTAGTTGGAAAATAGAAACTCATCAAATCTATAAGAATTTGTTTTCTATGAAAATAAAGAAAATGCAACTTAAAATGATTGTACCTTGAAATTTGATTTTCATTTTCGTGTTGTAATCAAACGGTCAAAATGGAATTCGTTTTTCTCGGATGTGACATTTTTCTTGAAATTTGTTACAATCAAACAGGGCCTTAAAGATTTGGTTGACGAAGAATTTGGAAATAAGAAGGTTCAAAATTAATATAATATAGATAGAGAGTACAAAAATTTAGTGAATCATGAGTAAGAAAATTTAAAGGATGAATATATAAATGAACAATATGTAAATATGAATTTAAAACGTGTGCATTTGCATTTAAACACAAGTGATCTAGAAAATTGAAAAACTATTGATCAAAACTCGATAGCATATTTATTAAAATTGGATCAAATCAACTGGTCCGACCTCTGGAACCGACGAATCGGGCAGTGGTCCGATTCAGCTTGATTGGTATTAATTGGTTCATTAGCAAATGAACCAGTCAACCACAGCTTGAACTGGTCCATAACCATTTGAATCGAACATGTTCAAAGAAAATCAGATCTATCACACATTTGCAATGGGAAAGATTTGAACATGTGCTCCTTGTATAAATAATGAAAAGCTTGACCACTATAATAATCGAAGGATCTTAACATTTCAATGTGATATATATGTGTGTGTGTGTGTGTGTTATCTCCTTATTTTAAATACTTTTTCTAACTAAAATTCGATTTTGCACTAACTCGATGGTTGAATCGCTAATCTTGATGACCCGATGATTTGTCTGGGTCAATGATTGGGTCAAATATGGTAACTATGCTTGATAGTTTTGTTAGAGAAAAGAGGTTCTCCCATGAAGAATGTATATGTCTTATCTAGGGATTTCTTAAAGTGAATGATATTTTAGGTAGTTTAGTGAATTGTTAAATGTTTTGAAAAACACTTGAACTTGATATTGATCATTTAAGAGGTTAGGATTATGATAATAGTTCTAATATAAAAGGAAAGTATAAATGTTTACATAAAAGAGTGCCGAAGTAAATTCAAGGACATCTTACACACCATATGATTGTGATAGTCTAAGGTCATGTTTGTTTTGAATTAAAATTAGATTTTAATAAAGCAATAAAATTTTAAGTTCCAGAAATAAAATCCGCTTAAAAATGCTTGGTGAAAACATGTGACCAAGGATGTGGCCAGGGGAACAATTTATTTATTTTTTATTTTTTGTATACTGAGCTGATTCATTGAAAAAAAAATTACTTAAAAAATAGAATTTTCATTAAAAAAATTCCCCTTAGAAAATTATTGGGCCTGGAGCCCAGTACCCATGTTCCCTTCGTCCCTGGATGTGACGATTCTAAGGCATTTAGAGATAAGCTTTTAACATTATGAAATTTGAGTTCTTGTTCGACATGATTGTTTGGTACAATATATTGTCCAATGTAAATAGAGTAATCAAACAACAAAATGAGAATGTGTCTATTATCGTTACTTGTTACAAGTCACTTCAAAAAGTCTATTTCATTTCTTGTAACAATAAAGAATCTAGATTTGAATTTGACAAGATTACCGCTAAAGAAATAGTTGCTTAAATGTAAGTTAAACCTACATTTCATAAACAAGTGTATTATTCATATAAATAAGTACTTCGATGAAAATGTTAATGATGAAATAATATATTCATCTTAGTAATTTTATAGTGTTTATTATTATTTTTATATATAGTTGATCAAGCTCTTTCTTCACTTACGTTAAGTTTTTTTAAATGTAAACAAGTAGTTTTATAATTCAAATAAAGTTGAACTAGAAATACTATTTTTAGCTGTTCAAACATTATCTATTTTCAAAATTGATTATTGAATGATGATCACGTTATTTATCCCTTGTTTGTGTCCTATTCTTTTAAATTTCTTTTTCCTACACACTTTTTTTTAACCACACATTCACACAATATAATATTTTATATATAAGTCCAAATTTTTTTCTTACTTTTAACCACATATTCTAAAAATAATAATCACTATTTAAAACAATATTATTCTAAATAAAAAGTTATCACCAAACAGGGGCGTATTAGGAATTCTATGCTAGTCTGATACATTAATCATTATAATATTTCAAAATAATATATTGATACCTCTTTAATTGTTCATACATAACTCATCTAATAATATATACTCAGAAAAATAATACCACATAAACATAAGATAAGTAAATTTTGTATGATTAAGTGTATTGACATCCATTAATTTATTTTATTATTTGTTATATAATCATTTTCAATCATACATTCACATAATAAAATATTTTACACATACAAAAACTTTTCTCTATTTTTTAACAACACATTTTTCCTAAAAATATTATTCAAAACTCATTATTAATATCTAATTAATGAGAATCAAACAGGCTCTAAAATTTGAACCATAGCTTTTTACATAATGTATAAATTTATATTCTCGTATTTACTTTGACGTAGTTAACTAACAACTAATTGTAGAAAATTTCTTCTTTTCTCTTGACAAGGATATTTTGGATATATCAACCTCATTTTAGAAGATGTATGACTTAATAAAATAGTTAGGATTGTACGTGATACTCAAAATTAGAAATAAGGGAGGTTACTATGATTTATTTTTTAATGTGAGGCCCCTCAAGACGCAGACCAGATAAACCGCGGGATGTGCCCCAAACTGGTAAGGGTCCAGAGCCCCCACACTGATCTGTCAAAGTGTCGAACGAGTCAACACTTGTTGCACCTTGCCTTCCAGGAGAACTCTTGCCTTCCAAGAGAGAACTTGCCTTTCAAGAACCCCATGAATCGAATTCGCGACCTCTGAACTGCCAACAACTAAAAGCCTTGTCCTTTTCCAGATGGTATGTGCCCCGGGGGGCTGAACACTAATAATATTGAATACCATTAAGTGAGTCATAGCTGTTAGTATTTAATTGAACATATAAGTTAATGTTGATAATGTTATTATATAAATTGGTGTTAAATATCAATAACGTTACTTTTTAAATTTTATTGTAATTACTCGAGCTTGACATTAATTAAAGCTTCACATCAAACATGTGTTACAAGGTTTTGTAACCGTCAAGGTTGAAAAGATTTGACCTATTTGAACTTGAGTACGACTTAGAAGCATTAATTAGTTAGAGGGAGAGGGAGAGGGACATGGTGGGGTATTTGGAATTTGTGAGGGACAATGAGAGGAATAATAAAAAGAAAAAGGGCCGTCCTTGTTGAACATGCTGCAGCGTGTCCATGGTCACTGTTGCGTTGTCACGAAATGGGGGCAAAGGCGACCGCTAAACGGGTCGATGCACTTAATTACGAGTCTCGACAAATAAGTCGTAACCGAAGCTTTAATTTCATTTAAAACACTTGTTCGAGTATCATTTTTTCAAAATTCATTTTAATCATACATTATCTCAATAAAAAATTTATACGCAAATCTAAAAAAATTTCTTACTTTTCAAACATACATTCTCTTATAAATCATTATTCCAAAATTTATTAACCCAAAATACAGGGTTTAAATCAGGACTAACTAACTAACTATATACAGTATGCCATCCCTCTTTATATAATGTATAAATTTATATTCTTATAGTTCACTTTGACAAAGTTAACTAACAACTAATTGTAGAATTTTTTCTTTTACAAGGATATTTTGGATATATCAACCTCATTTTAGAAGATATAGAAATAGTTAGGATTGTACGTGATACTTAAAACTAGAAATAAGGGAGGTTAATATGATTTAATTTTTTTTAAATGTGATGTCCTGTCTCTAAAGTAGGCAATTCTACTTAAACATATTGGTTTGAAGTTCTATTTTGACAAGAATTATAGGTGGTTTTCTAATTGGACTAGGAGTCTAATTATCCATTTTCAATTAAAATTCATATTTTTCATTTTCACACTCTATACTACGATGGAAAAGTTTTGGCTTTAGTTGGACTATACTGGTCGAATTATGCATTTGTCTTGGCTAAGTTCGAAACCTCTCCGTTTGTTCAAAACCCCAAGTTTACATTTTCACACCAAAATGTCCAGAAATTTAAAAGAAGTCCAAAAATGTAATTTATTATACTTACAACTCCTCAAAATTGCCAAAATTCAAAAAAGTTGTTCTTGAATCTTCTTAAACTAGTAAACTAGTCCCTAAATTCTTAGACTTTTCTAGTAGATGACACTATCCTTCACTAGTCGCAAGGGATTTATTATTTTCTAGGTCAAAAGCATGTTCCTTAGCTCCTTGGTGGTGATTAAAAATAAATTTTAATAGATTCTGATAAAAATTGATGAAATGTGCGGTTGAAAATTTGTCAATCCAATAAAATATGTAGTTAAAATTAATTACTAATTTTGATTTAGATAAAATTTTAATTTTAATTTCTGCCAAACAAAGCTAAAATATTGGCCCTTAATTGACAAAAAAATCTATGCAAACTTCACACATATGCCACATCATATCGTATAAAGTTTCAGGCTACTAAATTGGTATATTGAATTGCGCACAAAACGTTTACATATCTACGAGTCTTTATACACACACACACACACACAAAATCAACAATTTTCTCATTAATTTCATCAATTATCATTTCATACATTTGTTACATACAACATCTTTTGCTTGTAGTTAACCATGTAAAACACACCCGTGCTCATAAATTTATCAGATGCTCTTCCATAGCTTCATATACACAACATCCTCTGCTCTACAAGCCTACCTAAGACACTCGCGCTCAAAGTTTTGGATTATCTCTTCTTACTCAAATGATTTTTTGTCAGTATATTTTGAAAGATCTATAGAACAAAAAGAAATCAAAATTTTATGTATTAATATTTTTTTTAATTAAAAATTTCTCTCCCAATTGAGACTCAAACTGAAGTTACCAATTTAAATTTGAATAATATTATTTAACACCAATGATATTAAATACCACTATATGTCCAAATCATAAGTCCTACTGAATGAGTCATAGCTTAATATATTTAATTGAACATATAAATTAATGTCAATAATGTTGTTACTTAAACTGATGTTAAATATCAATAAACATTACTTTTTAAATTTTACCGTTATTACTCTTGCTAGACATTAATTAATGCTTCACATTAAACATGTGTTACAAGGTTTTGTAACCGTCAAGGTTGAAAATATTTGACCTATTTGAATTTGAGTAGGTACAACTTACAAGCATTAATTAGCTAGAGGGAGAGGGAGAGGGAGAGGGACATGGTGGGGTATTTGGAATTTGTGAGGGACAATGAGAGGAATAACAAAAAGAAAAAGGGCCGTCCTTGTTGAACATGCTGCAGCGTGTCCATGGTCACTGTTGCGTTGTCACGAAATGGGGGCAAAGGCGACCGCTAAACGGGTCGTTAGTTACAAGCCTCGACAAATTAGTCGTCATTGAAGCTTTAATTTCATTAAACACTTCTTCAATTATCATTTGTTCAAAATTCATTTTTAATTATGCATTTTCTCGATAAAATAATTTTATACGTAAATTTATATTTTTTTAAAAAATACATTCTATAAAAAATTATTATTCTAAAATTTATTAACCCAAAACACGGGCTCAAACCAGGACTAACTAACTATATACAGCATCCCTCTGTGTTTCTATGCCTCTCTCCATACAAATAATTCAGAGATTGTTTGATAAAATTATATTTTGCTAAAAAGGGGGTCAATTTTTTTATCTCACATTTTATATCATTCACAATTTTATTCATTTTTAATCAATATTTTTTATGGGATCCACCAACTTTTATCAACTTTATTTGCTAAAAATCTCCATCAAACGTGCACTCTTTAAGAAAAATCTAGATTATAGAAACATGTTTGGTACATTTTGCTGATAATTTGATACACAATTAAACATTTATAATTTATAATTTTGGAAAAAAAGAAAATATAAAATCTACTTATCTATCGATTAAATTAGCAATTTATTAAGGTATTCTTTATTTTCTTAAATATTATAGACTGTATTTAGTTTACCGTTTTAGAAATTAACAATTCTATGTATTTGGTTAAATCAAGTAAAATTCATAAATCTTTTTTTTTTTTTTTTCGAAAAATAGATTGCATAAGTCCAATGTAATACATTATTCCATTTTATAAACATTTAACTAAGCAAAATTTCTAAATAAGAAATGAACAAAAACCATTGTAAGACCACACCAATAATGACTTTCATCTCAAACGCTAGAGTGTCCAACGTGACATCAATTTCAAGAAGAAATAAAAAATGACAGAGTCACATTTTAATAATGTCTCATAGTTGAATCATAACAATTGTATTCTTAGTAACAAATAAAATGCATTGCCACGGACGAACTTTTTTAAGCAAAATTTGAAGATGTAAGCAATACATTAAATCATCGTAACAATATATGGATCGAGATATTCAATTTAAAAAACGTTATAATTTTATCTCACTTATATTCCCATCAAGGGTAAGATCCAAATAAAAAAATTTGTCGGTTCTTACTTTCCAGTTCGGATCACCCAATTATAACACGTTGAAGTTATATCATCACTTGTTTCTAAAAGTTATTAGTGTTAGATGAATAATCAACTTTTAAACGAAATGATTTAACTTTTACTCGTTTATTATTTTCTCGTGATTGGAGAGTACGATAAGACCTAATCTTAAGTGGCATAATTAGTGTCTAGTTTTCAGTGTGATGATACTTTGTCCTTATTGGTTGGATTAGGACCATTAGGTCTTCCCGTGGGTCATGATTGTCAATAGCATAATTACCCCTAACATATCAAGATGTGACCACCCCCCTTCTCCTCTATTCTTATTAAAAATATTATGTCGTATTTAGCCCAATATTATGTCGTATTTAGCCCTGTTGGACCATTTTTAAAAGTTTGTTTGAACCCATTTCAATTGAATAATACATTTTGAAATAGTAAATTGATAAAAAAACGCGTGGTTAAATAATAAGGCAAAATTTTGAATTTTCGTGTAATATTATTTTATTGAAAATGTGTGATTGAAAAGAAGAGAGAAAAATGTACATTGAAAATAATTGAGATAAAACAAATGCTAAAATGAAAAAAAATGAATTTTTAAATAGTGATTTTTTCGAAAAATGTGTAGCTAGAAAGCATAAATAAGTTTCGAATTTATATGCATCATATTTTATTGTGAGAATTGGTGGTCGAAAATGAGTTTGAAAGAAAATGAGTTTTTTTCGTTGTTGTCAAATATGGGCTTAGAGCATTTCCAAGAGATTCTCTATTTTTAAAGAGCATATTCTATTATTTGGAGAGTATCTATAAATTTAAAGAGTTAAAATTTTGAAGCACTACAACAAGCTATTTATATTTAACACTTAATTTTACTACTCACAAGAAATATTTATTATTTTTTATCTTTTATTTTAACCAACTTTTCTTTAGATTATTTTATTGTCTTCCTATATTGAAAATTGAAATATTTTGAATGCATTTAATTATAAAGAGTGAGTTTGGCTCTCCAAATTTGGAGAGTCAAACCCACTCGCTAAAATAAAATGTTAATTTAAAGAATCTCTTGTAATATGATTTTAAATATTGACTCTTTAAATAGAGTGGGTCTCATGTTTAAAGAGTCTTTTGGATATACTCTTAATTAGTTAAATAAATGATTAAAATAAAATTAAAAATTAATTTTAAATACACATGTAATGGGACTTACAATTTTTCAACAATATATTCTATCAACCTTTTATCAAAATATATTAAAAATATTATTTTTATGTAAACCAAACAATGGCTATCTAAATTAGGAATTTAGGATTGGGCTCCCCAATCTTTCATTGAGTGTGGATATGTGTCATAACCTTCAAAAGTAAGATTTTGAGTCTCCAACTTATTTGAATGTATAATTTTGATCCTCACATGATAAAAATCGTCAATTTAGATATTAAAATTACATGCAACTATCAGTTGAATTGGAGATAAATATTAAATGATTTGATAATTTTGTCCTATAATTATTAGTAAAAAATTGCAGCAGCGGTCTCAAATATTTTCGTTTTTTGCAGACTTTATCATAACCTTTGTTTTGTGCCAACGGATGTCCAAAACCTTTCAAAATTATGCACCGGAGGTCCAAATGGATGGTTTCCATCCAATTGACCGTTAGTTGACCAATAAAATTGATTTTGACCAATTTTAGTAATTGCAAAATGGTATCTTTGTATTTTATATTTTTCCAAATATTATTAACAATTAAACTAAAAACCAAAAAGAAAATATGCCCCATCCACCCCCACGTCCACGGCATCTTCACCTTCAACTCTGGCCAGCCACCACCCAAACCGCCGGACATACATATCACTAAAATGCCCTCATCACCCTCTACAACTTCCACCAAACGCCCTGCCTCGAATCCACCTGAATTTGCTGAAAAATTGAGCCAAAAATAGCTTGCTTAAATCCCCAAAAAGGGCATAAATCTCCAATTTCGGCAACACCCATGTCATGCCCAACACTCCAGGTAATTATACACATCAAGGCGCCCATATCCATGGTCATCAATCATCCTTAAACGCACAGAAACAAAACCAGTAAACTACATCTACGAATACAGCCACCACGCGACTTTCAGATGGCTTTTCCGGCACTGGTGGTGGGACCCATGATCGCGGACAATCACCTACTCTTCACGGTGCGTCCAATGAACATATGGATCTTCCCCAATTTGATCTGGGCCAGATTTTATGGACCACTATTTTGCCCTCAACCCTAATGAGGATCTTAGTTGAAGCAGAGCTAATCTTTCTTGCATTGACACCAAGAATTGCTGCTCTACTGTACAACCAGGATGCAGACAGTGTGTTGAAGCGGTGCTGGCACAGAGGCGATGGCAAGAGAAATGGCAGTGTGCCGCGGTCGTGGCGGCTTTTCTTTTCTTTTTCTTTTTAATTGTTTTAGGTTAAATATGTAAAGTTACAATTTTACTCTTATTAAAATTGGTCAAAATCAATTTGCTTGGTCAACTAACGGTCAATGGATGAAAACCATTCATTTGGACCTCCAGTACATATTTTTGAAAGGTTTAGAACCTCCGCTGAAACAAAACAAATGTTAGAGTAAAGTCTACAAAAAATGAAAATGTTTAGGACCGCTGTGCAATGTTTCCTAATTATTAGTTGTGTGAAAATCATGTGAAATTTTAACGTCACGGTCACTTGGGTCTTAGATTCACAAATTGACGAACCTATTTGGTGTATATTAAAAATAGTTTTTTATTAAATTTTGATAAATGTGTGGTTGAAAAGTTATTAATTCTATAAAATGTGTGAATACAATTAATTATTGACTAGGATTTGAAATTTTAATCTACACCAAACATATACTAAATACATTGAGAATCCAAAATTATACTTTTGAAAGTTGAAAACTCATAACTACATTATTTAAAAAGTTAGGTAGTTTGGTCTTAATTTTCGCAACTATAATTTAAATTGGACCCAACGTAGTATAAGGCTTTTTAGATAAAGCTACTTTTTGTTAAAAAATTGGTCAAACTGAATTTCTAATCACAGGATTTCTTTTCACCACTAACTTATATCCACCTTTTAACCAAATATTTAGTGTGTGTTTGATGGGAATTAAAATTAAATTTTTATTGGATTGTGATAGAAAGTTTTGAAATGTATGGTTGAAAAGACGTGGGATCCATGAAAAATGTGGTTAATATTGATTATTTGACTTTGACTTAAATTAAAATCAAATTTTAATTTAGTCCAAACAGCCCTTTAATGAGATTCACCAATTTTTATTACCTTTCTTTGCTAAAAAAAATCTCCGTCAAACATGTGCAAGTTTAATGAGATTCACCAATTTTTATTACCTTTCTTTGCTAAAAAAAATCTCCGTCAAACATGTACATAAACTTGCACAATCTACATGCATAGACAGAAAGCCAGTCAACAAGTATAAGATGGTAACTGGAAAATCAAACATTTGGTGGGCTACACATATATCATTTTCATCAAATTGTTTTTATTTTCTAGAATTAATGTTACTATGCCTGTTCTTAAGCCAACAGGTTCCATAATTACTTACCTAATAAATGTTCGTTTGTTGTGTTTTGTTTGGAAGAAAAGAAAAGAAAAGAAAAGAAAACATCTATATCGACGACAAAATTTACATAGTCTAAGCATTCGAGATTATTTAATAATTCTTGGTGACTACTGGTAATATTTAAATTTATTTAAATTCTTTTACCGTGCGGGGTGACGAAGATATATTTGTCCAAAAGTGAGCAAAAAGATACTGAAACGAGAGAGAGAGAAAGAAAAGATAGCGGGGACAATGACGTACAGGCGGTGGACCCAATCCTTCGCCGCATATGGACACACTATGGGGCGTGGGGCTCAGCTTGAAAGCGCCGCTGCACCCCCACCTTACCCCCCGCCCCTTCTGCTGCCTCTCACTCTCTCTCTCATTTTCTCTCTCTACTTATTTTTGTGTGTTTGAGATGAAATAAATTTATGAAAGAAAAAGAGGGTAAAAAGAAATAAATGCTGTGGATATGTGAGTGTTTGTGTGGGCTTGACACCAAGGCATATAGATGAACCTGAGCACAGCATCTTTTTCGAAAACTTCATTTCATTTAAGGAAAAGGAAGATAGTATTTTTTAGCTCTAGCACAAGCAAGCCAGCCAGCCAGCCATGGGTTGATATATACATCTCTCTCTATCTCTCTTTACCTTTTGATGTTTTGCTTTGATTTTGGTTGCTTATATATATAGTTCAGATTATATCTTTTTGGTTTTATTTTTGATTAATTTGCATAGCTAGGAGTTGAGAAGAAGAAGTTGTTCATGAATTCTGAGTAAGATTTGGAAAGTTCTCAAATTGCATGTGGGGTTGCAATTGAATATTGATGGGTTTGATAAATTAGTACTCGACGAGGGATTGATTCAATGGCAGCTTCTTCATCAGCAGCAGCACCTTTTCTTGCAATGAGAGACCAAGATCAGAATCAGTTGCAAAAACAACATTCATCAGCACCATCTTCATCAACCGCTCCACCGCCCCCGCCGCCAAAGAAAAGAAAAAATCAGACTGGAACGTCAAGCAAGTGCCAAAAACTTGAATTCAATTATCTGATAGCTTTCAGTTTTCATTTCAAGGAAAACCCTAAATTTTAGAGGTTCAAACAAGAATTTAAATGGATGTTATTTTTGATTTTTTAAAATTATTTTGATCCCAGATCTAGATGCAGAGGTGATAGCACTATCTCCCAAGACCCTAATGGCTACAAACAGGTTTATTTGTGAGGTTTGCAACAAAGGGTTTCAAAGGGAGCAAAACCTTCAACTGCACAGAAGAGGACACAATCTGCCTTGGAAACTAAAGCAGAAGACAACAAAAGAGGTTAAGCGTAAGGTGTATTTGTGTCCAGAGCCCACATGTGTACACCATGACCATTCAAGAGCACTTGGAGACCTCACTGGTATTAAGAAGCATTACTCAAGAAAACATGGTGAGAAGAAGTACAAGTGTGAAAAGTGCTCTAAGAAATATGCAGTGCATTCTGATTGGAAAGCTCACACAAAAACCTGCGGTACTAGGGAGTACAGATGTGACTGTGGCACTCTTTTCTCAAGGTAAAATTGAATAATAATTATTTTAGCTAATTCAATTCTTTACACTGATAGTTATTTATTTGTTGTTGGTTTCAATTTCATTCAAGAAAGATGCTAAATAAGTGACTGTGAGCATGGAGTACACAGATGTAGAGGTAAAGAGAGAAAGGCTCATCTTCTTCGGTTTTAGGGCCTTTGATTGTTTCAAGTAATCACTTACGGATTCTCATTAAAATGGCCCCTTCTTTCTATCTCTGTATAAACTTTTGGCTGATTTTGAAGTTGTAGTTAGATTTTCTCTTGTTTGGATCATTTGTGGAGAAAAAAATGACTACACGTGAAAATTATCTTTGGAAAAAACGCCATGGTTGTCGAAAAAACAGATGTATATCTCTCTACCTTACCCACCTGGGGACAACCATCCTTTGTCCCATTGAGGTTTTTTAACTTTTTTACTTATTCAACGAGTAAAACTTTGATCTTTACCAGGTTTGTTCTCTTATGGTTTGGCTAGATGCGTTCAGGTCTGTATTCTTGCAGATACCACTTTTCATGATAACATTTTGAGACTATAATCTAATTCATCTATCATCTCTCAGTCACATACACACACAGTGACACAATGCAATTATTAAGCTGTGTATTTTTTTTTAATTTTTTTTGGTACCAAGATTTGTGTTGTTAACTTGTGGAGTACTTTAATTCAATACCTAAATGACTGTTTGATTGATTATTTTCACCATATGTATGATTCTGCTAGTTTTTTTATTTTTATTTTACAAGCAGTCTACTTGTGGTAGGACTTTGTTGATTGATTAATCATTTAAGAATTTTAGAAATTATGTCACCTAACATCTTTCTATCTCAATTTTTCCTTATATACTTCTGAAAGTGATTAACTATCTTCAAATTTCAAACTTATTCTACCAACTATATTCTATAAGGATTCTCTACTTCAAGACTATGGAACAAAACAAGTTTATTTTATATTATAAATTTTTACCTCATTATTTGGTCAAACTAACATGCTTTGCCCTCTTGTCTGTGTTAAATCAGTTTGAGTGAAAAAAACCTTTGTATAGTTCTTCTTTCTTAGTGAACCCTAATTAATGATACCGTTGAGATGGAGATGTGCCTCTCCGATCGACTGTTTTTTCAGAAGAAGATTGTGCAACTACTGCCTAATGATCATCTTTTAACTAAGTATATTGTTGCAGGCGTGACAGTTTCATCACCCATAGGGCATTCTGCGATGCACTTGCTCAAGAGAGTGCAAGAAACCTCAATCCAACTTCCTTAAGAAGCATTGGCAGCCATTTATTTGGCAGTAGCAATATGAGCTTAGGCATCTCCCAAATGTCCACTGGACATGATCAAAACCAGCAGCAAGCATCAGCTGATTTACTACACTTGGGTAGTGGAAGATCTGGCCAATTCGATTCCCTCATCGGCTCGACCTTTCAGCCGTCCCAAACACTGCCTTCTTCAGCTCTCTTCCTGCCCGAATCGAGCCATGATAGTCAATCTTCACATGGACTACTCACGTCGAACAAGTCGCTTCATGGCTTAATGCAACTTCCTGAACTTCAGAAAAATCCCAACACATCTTCGTCAACGACCAGTCTGTTTAACCTCAGCTTCTTTTCGAACACTAGTGGCATCGACAATAACGATAGCCTTGGCAATAGCAATAATAGCAGCAACATATCTTCATCCTTATTGTTACCTAATCATTTCAACAATGGCCATTCCAGTGGCGGTGGAGGCGGAGAAGGATCAAGCCTTTTCTCTGCAGGTAATCTCATGAATACTGATCATATGAGTGCTTCTATCCCTTCCCTCTATATCACATCCCTTCAAAGCCACTCAGTCAGTGCAACACAAATGTCTGCAACTGCACTTCTTCAGAAGGCTGCTCAACTGGGTTCGACAACAAGCAACACCAGTGCTTCACTACTGAAAAGCTTCGGCACCTCATCCTCAAGCGGCACAAAATGCGATTATCCTCTTCATTCTGCGACCAACTTTGGAATGGTCTTTGGGGAGAATAATGGGAATCATTTCAATGACCTAATGAGTTCCATAACTGGCGGAAACTCATCCATTTTCGGAGGCAATCCCGGAGGAGTCAACACTCATCCATATGGTGGAAATGAACAAGAGAATGACTATGGAGGATACAGCACCACCAATAAACTCAGCTTTGAGCAGCCATTGGAGAAACGCCAGAGTCCAAGTTTCAGCAACATGGAGCAAGGTAGATTGACAAGAGATTTTCTTGGAGTCGGGCTTGTTGGCGAGATAGTGAGAAATGTAAGCGGTGGATTCGGGCAGAGAGAACAGCAACATGGCATGAGTTTGAGCTCATTGGATTCAGAAGGAAAGACTGCGCCGAAAAGACAACCTTTTGGAGGCGGGCACTTTCAATGAAGAAAAAAATATGAACAAGAGAAAGCATGAAAGTACCAGGTGCGTCAAATAATTTGCTTTTTGCTATGATTTCAGTAATAAAAAAAGAAGGAAAAGAAGAAGAAGAATTTCACGCGAATCTTAACTTTTTGTTTTTGTCAGTCTTATTTGGAGTTAGTCAGTTGTTTTTCTTGTTTGTTTTTGCATTATAGTCCTTATTTTCTGATAATCACAAGAATATCATGTTTGTTTAGAAATTGATCTCTACTTTTATGCTAGTTTCATACTCGTAGGGTTGATGAGTAGTGAAATTAGTTTAGGTTTTTATGGTTTAATCAACACATTGAAATTGAAAAATTATTTTTGGATTCGAAACTATGCCCCTGTTTGATGGCCATTATTTAGGAAAAATAATGTCTTGTATAGTGATTTTTAAGAGAATGTGTGGTTAAAAATTAAAGAATTTTTTTTGGGTTTACGTAAATAATATTTTATTTTGTAAATATGTGATAGAAAATAAGTGTGCAGAATTTTTTATTTTTTATTTGTAATAATGACCATCAAACATTGGCTATAATTGTTCAGCACAAAACCTTATTTGATGAAATTCGTGTGTATGACAAGAAAACACACATTTGATATCTTTCGAGACCAGGCCTTCATTTGACGGGGTTAAAATCAAAATTTGATAAATGATAAGAGTTAATGAAATGTGATAGAAAAATTATGGGTTCCATGTAATGTGTGGTTAAAATTAATTGCTAACTTTAACTAAAATAAAAATTAAGATTTTAATCGCCACCAAACAGGGCCATATATATGGTTTGAACACCTTTTAATAAGAAAAATAAATGTTCCATATTTTCTTTTACAATAATATATTCTTATCGAACTTAAACTAACATTTTGAGCCTTCAAATATTTATTTGAACGATTTTCTATTCATAATTTTTTTTTTGTCCAAAAATTATTGCAATAAATTTTGAATTTTTAAATCTGGACAATTGTTTGTTCACAAGGTTGTCGTAATCTGATTACAGTGGTCATAACTTACATGTGTAGAAATATCATATTAGTAACAAATTAAGTTTAAAGATGACATGAGTAGCCTAATATCTACTTAAGACAAAGTAAAAGGGTGTTAGAGAATTTTTTAAAAAAATTAGGGACTCTTTATGTAATTATCCCTTTTCTCCCGTCCCATGATGTCTCGTCCTTCTCAGTAATTATTTCCTTTCATTTTGGTTCCTGTCTTTACCTGAACTCAATGCACTGTCCTTTACAAGTCACGGGTGCTGTGTTCTTGGGACCTTATTAGATTCTTTGGCACATTTTTCACCTTTGTACGATATTGAAAAGAATGCAAAACAAATTTATATTACTTAGCTTTGATATTTTATTTCGTATGAAATTTATTCTTAGGAAATAATCAGCGTCGAGGTTCTTGGTGTGATCATTGCAGGAACTTCGACTTTGTTCAAGAGGATGCTTGCTTTGTCGATGGAGCCAAGCCAACTTTGAAGAAGTAGATGTTTTGGTCGTCAAGATATATATATATTGAAAGACAAGTAGAACGTCGTGATTATGATAAACTTAGTAGGTCAACTTGTTTATGTATAACTTTTGTGCAACTTTCTTTGTGTTTTCTTAAATTTTCAGGAAAAAAAAAATAGATAAGGGAGGAATTAACTTCTAGAAAAAAAAAGGTTTTATATTTCGTTTTTTCTTTGAAATTTTATGAAAGACGATATCGAATTTGTTGTTGAAAATAATAATTATAGAAAACTAAAATATAGTTCAGAATTAAGGAAGATTACCAGCATGACGTCTCAAGAAGTCTTTCAACTGTCGAGTCCAAAAGAATTGTTAGGAAACAACAATTCTATATGATTTAACATAGTTACACCATATATCTACTTGAAAAATTCAAAGGTACCAGATTCCTAATTCGTAAAGATTTGCAACATATGGAGTTTTGTTGTCACAATATTTTTTTTAAATGAAAAATCTGTTATAATGTTTCTTACACTTTTACCCGCGTAGCAAGCCACGTGAATGTTAGCTAAATAAAATGTTATGATAGCACTTTTTGAGCCGATGAAGTGACACCCCATCGCCTTGTCAACAAATGCTTTCAAGACGGTGAAGTAACATGTTGTCACCTCGATGATCACAACTTGCATTGAAGAGGAATTTTTTCAAACACATTCTAATTTGTTCATTTGACACAATTTTTTAAACAATTCATAATTGGATTATGGGTGCTCTTATGGGGGATTAAATGGTACGATGGGTTAACTTTTCTTTTTATCTTTTATTTTATTAGTTGTCATTTTTACTTATTTAACTAAAATAAGGACATATTAGTCTTTTTATTCAAAACGACATCTTTAAAGATTAATTGATTAAAAACCATCGGAATGACTAATTACTCCTAATAAGTGAAAGATTAGGAATGTTTGTGCTAAAATTTGAAGGTTAAGGATCATTTACACAGCAACTTCATAGGTAAAGAACATATGTGAAAACTCCCCTTTTTAAGAAGAAAAGTATCTGGTGGAGGTTTGATTAGAAGCAACCACTCTTGATATCTTATTGATCAAGCGCTTTTGTATTGAAGATGAACGGACTAAGTAATCTGAGTTACGTATTTACAAAATATTGTCTCAATTCATCCTGTTTCATCATATTCAGATTGTGATAAGGATTTCAAATGATGAACCGAATATGGAAAATTCCAAAAAGATTTCATTTTTGAATCTAGAATAAGTCATGATGAGTCACGGGTGTCTGTGTCATTGGGACAATGGGACCTTAGATACTTGGTCACATAATTCACTGTTGGTACAATATTGAAAATAATACAAAGCGTTCAAAATCAAAGGCTCTCATTTTTTGGGAACTTTGCCACAAGTTAAAAAGTCAAAACTCTTTCTCGAATGCATGTCCAATCTTTTTTCGTTCTTTTTTTTTTTAAATCAAAAATTATTTTTTTGAATCACATCATCTAATTGAATAAAACTACAGAAGGGGAAGAAAGTGAAAGAAATGAATAATAAATATGTATGCTTTACTAAAACTCCCGAGATACCTTATCTATATACGTTTATTTTACTTAATGCAAAATAAAGCAAATTTTATGCTTGTAATCTAAAATGAATTGTTTTAGTAACGCAAGTCTGATGCAAGTATCATTTCATCGATTGATGGAACTATGTAGTCTCTCGACCTTGGCTGTAAAACCTAACTCAGCCCTAGCGAGTCCAAATAAGATCAAGTGACACCATCTACGTTCAAACTGGAAACCACTTACATTCAAAAATGTAAAGAACCGCTACAATCCACCGAGACTGAAATACACTTTCCTTTTTTGCTAGGAACGGTAATAGTACGGAGCAGGACTAGGCTAGGACAACCATTCCCATTCCCTCCCCTTAGAGCATTTTTTGAAGGACCAAGGCAAGACGGAACAAGGATTAAAATATCCAAATTAATGTGTTTAATTAATTATTTAATCACTAATTTATTTATATTTTTCAGAATATAATCGAAAAACATTAAATGAAATAAAAAAAAACTCGGGACATGTTCACAGAATTTGAACAGACACTAGGGCAATGCGCAGCAAGTTAGGGATGACGATTTTACCATCGCTATTTCTGCAAGCCATTTTGTGTCTGCATGTCTGAAATTTGAACGGACACTAGGACAACGCAGGTTTATACACTTATTCGTGGTCTTAAATTATGATATTTTATTGTTTTTTTGATTAAATTCTACTTAATTTATATTATATTGTGTTTTGTAGGTAAAATCTTATATTTAATGAAGCAAAATTCAAAGATGAATTCCTTGAAGAGAAATAATATATTAAATGAGTTAGAGTTAAATGGGTATCAATAAATTTGCATTGAAAATTTTAATTGGATGCCCAAATTAAAAATATATATTTAAACCTAGATATAGAGAGAGATTAGATAGAGAGACACGGAGTGGAAAAGAACAGAAATAGGGATGACATTCACACACAGAAGAAAAGAAAAGAGAAAGAAGAAAGAGAAAGGAGGAAAAGTCAAACAAAAGAGAGAGAGAAAATACGTGCGGAAGAAAAAAGAGAAGGCAAAAAGGAAAAGGAAGAGGAAGGGAATTGCAAACATCGGAAATTTTCACGTTTCGTCAATTTTTGGTGATATTTTTTCACTTTTGCTCGTTTTTATTTTTACAATATGAATAACTAGTTTTTATATTAGGAAAAACAATTTAGTCGACTTGTGATTTTTTATTTTTTTATTCAAGATTCCTGTGATATTTATTTATGTGTTGATTTTATTACGAGTTTAATGCATTAAATTATCTGATAAATAATTTGATGATTATGTGAGTTTCTTACGAATCGAGATGTGAGTTTGAGATTTAGACCATATAATAAAATTTGGTAAATTAGTATAACGTGTAGAGATACATATACTAATTATTGCGGTCATAATATGAATTCTTAGAACTAGTGTTTCGTTTAACTAAAATTGATTCGTATAAAGATATGGATTATAATTAGTTAAACGGTCATAATTTGAATTCTTAGAATTAGTGTTTTGTTTAACTAAAGTTGATTCGCATAGAGATATTGAATTTAATTAGTGAAATAAGCTCAATGAGAACTTGAGAGTAAATTGAATACAATAGAAGAATTCGATCAAACACTACACTAGGTTATGAATCTTGAATTAAAAATGAAGGTGATCAATAGATAAATTTTTTATGCCCTAATATTCATCACATATTTGTTTATCAAATTATCCATTGTTTGCAATATTTTTATATTTTCAATTTGTTAAAAGTAGTTAGAAAAAAATAATCACAATCATTATAAATATTTATTTCCTTTTGTAAAATAGGAGTTAGAAAAATTAGATTATGTCATAAAGTATAGTTCTCGTGGGAACAATAATTCGGACTCCAATGTCCACTATATTACTTGTTACGATATCGTACACTTGCAATATAAAAAAGGCAACAAGTTTTTGGCATCATTTCTGGGGATGATTTACTTTTAGTCTCGGTTTATTTTATTTTTAACTGGTATTTGATTTAATTTAATTTTACTTTCTTTTATTAAAAAAAACGAAAAAAAGTGTTTGTTGTATGCTCCGTACCCAATGCGACGATCTTGAATCGTTTGACTCGAAAATAAAACTTACTTTCAGACGAAAACGCAATGAACACAAACAAAAACAACAACATCAAATGACTGACAGTCAAAATATTCATATTTAGCCAATTGGACAAGTGTCCGCAAGAATAGCGGCACTATCGGATCATAAGCAGGAGCGAGGGGAAATAAACGAAGGAGACTTGCCAGTTTCAATGTTCTTGACGCTAATAGCAGCGCCTGCGCGTTCCAGTATTGTGTATCCAGATTTTGGGGTAAATAATTTTCAAATTTGGGCAGAGTGGATCAATTTGATGAGTAACGCTCTCTAATTCTACGTGCTACCTCATGAAAATTTGAACACACATATCTCTAGATTTCTCAAAAATTGTCAGAACTTTCATGTTCCGGGGGTTAACAAAGACGTTATTAAGTTGCGATTATTTTCATAGACACTAAGGGATGCTGCATTGGAGT
>CAIGRP010048283.1:0-52267 GCA_903798385.1 Fraxinus cuspidata
ACGTGGGCTTGGCCCATGTACACGATGCGAGCCTTTTTTTTCCTTTGTGTTTGCGACTAAGTCCTCCAATAATTGCACAAAGGTCTCTCAACTTTGATCTTGTGCATTTCGATCCTCAAATTTTGACTTTTATTTCAATCATGCCCTTAATAAATTGCATCCACGGTCCTTCAAATTTTGGCACTTGAACATTTTGATCTTCAAATTCACTTTTTTGCACTTTGAGTCCTTTTTCTCTTCTTTTGTCGTGTTCTCTTTCAATTTGGAATTTTGACCTATAAAAGCCATAATTATAAAATTTTGAGTAAAAATCTGCTCATTTCATCAATAATTACCTTGTTTTAAGTGTCGAAACACACTTATCAAATACCCTAAACTTAAGCTCTTGCTCATCTCGAGAAAGATTATTAACTAACACAATCAAACAACACGTGATAATGATCAACAATATTAGATAGCTTGTCAAAATATCAATTGAGTGTAAAATTGTACAATCAATTCACAAATATGCTTCCAAATAATGCTACCAAAAACAAATTGAGCTCATTCAATATTTGATCGGGGTGTGCGTATGCATAGTCACTTAAAAACTAAAGAACAAAAATTATAAAGAAGGAAAAAATTTCAAATTGGTGCCAACCTAACCCTTAGTAGTCATTTTTTTTCCCTTTCCCACTCATGAAGTTCATATCCCCAAATATTTACCTTTTTTCCTTCCCGAGATGTGAATCTATAGTTTACACTCGTTTCTTTTACCACTCCAATTTGGATAGGTGATATTGGCAATGTCAACAATCTATACATGTGATTATTCACTCAAAAGTTGAGTGCTTCAACATTTAAACCTACACTAAGTAATTCAAACCCACTAGTTATCTAAGACCAAACACTTCAAGTACACATGCACAATTTCTTGTAAGCTCAACAATTATAGCTCATGATTGACCAAACCCTTTAAACTTTCTTCTTGACCCGTATAATGAGATTTAGTTTGATAGCTCCCCGATTTTTAAAGACCAAAAGGTATTGGCTTTCGAGATATCCCTACGGACTTATTAACTCAAGTCAAAAAGGCTATGAAGTGAGGCAAAGAATTTAACAAATGCAATGCCCTTATTTAGTAAAACAAAATTATATAGGGCCTAGATCCCTAGCATATGGACATTACCTAACTTATACTTGTTAGTCAAAGACACTCTACACAAATATAATCATCATGCATGAAATCAACATATTTCTAGATATCTCCTTTACTGGCTCGAACACCCCAAATTTATCTCGTAATATGGTTAAGTGAAAGAGAAGAGAATATAGGATTAATAGAAGTTTATACATAACTCATAACCTAGTTCTACCAATTCAAATTCCTTTCCATCAATCAATAATTTTCACACCTAGACAACAATTGGTAATGACTATTGTGGTTGAAATAATTTAGAATCTTACACAAATAGCATATTTGGTCATATCTTATGAATCAATAACAATTTTAAACATCAAACCATCATAAGTCAACAAGGCTATCTAACATGTCAAAACAAAAGGACCAACCATCACTCCAAACTTGAATTACACATTATCCTCAATTTGTATACAAAAAAAACAACTTAAAAGAGAATGGGGGTTAACGAAACTTCCCTAGTTGGATGGTTGTTGAAGGATGCTCGTGACGGTCTTGTGACCTTGTGACCTTCTTGTACACATCATTACAAATTCACCTCAAACTTGTTGAGAGCCATGGACACTAGGACTTCAAAAAATGACTTACAAAAATTTATATGTTATCAAAAAGTGGTAATGAAAGTATTAAGCACAAATATGGTTTAATAGTAAGAAAATTGTGTTGCCTCCCAACAACAACATTTAAAGTCTTTAGCTTTACTTTGAGGCATATCATTCTGGGTTGGCAAGAATGGATGACTACTCTTTCGAAAAATCACCTCCCAAGTCCAGTTTCAACCTTTGCTCGTTGACTTCAAAATTTCCCTTCTCTTCATAATATAGCTTGACCTCTCTATATGGGAAAAGTTTAGCGATAGTGAAAGGTCCTAACTACCTGTAGCAAAAATTTTTGGGGAACAACCAAAGCTAAGAATAGTAAAGAAAAACTTGTTGCCTAACATAGAATTCATGCTTCACGTGCTTCTTTATCTTCTTTTTGTAAATTCGGGCATTCTCATGAGAATTGAGGCGAAGCTCATGAAGTTCATTAGTTGGAGCAATCTTTCTCATTGGCCAACTTCATATCAAAGTTCAATGCTTTGATCACCCAATAAGCCTAATGATCAAGTTCAACCGAAAGGTGGTAAGCTTTCCCAAACAAAAGATGATATGGAGATATACCAATGGGAGATTTGAATGCATGTGTGTAGGCCCATAATGCATCATCCAATTTATTGGATCTATTCTTGAGGCATACACCATACTTAGGAATCCTATTCAATTCCCGATTCGAAATCTTCACTTGGTCACTAGTTTGTGGATGATAAGGTGTAGCCACCCAATGTTTGCCTCCATCACTAATGATAGCTCAAGGGTACCATAACATGATAAAATGTTTTTCTTTAAAAAGTTCATCACTACCCTAGTATGATTAGTGGGTAATGCCACTACTTCTACCTACTTCAACACACAATCCACAACAACCAAAATGTATTAGTTGGGGAATGAGGATGGAAAAGGTCCCATGAAACTAATCCTCCTCACATAAACAATCTCCACATCCAAGATAGACTTCAATGGCATTTCATTTCATTTGGAGATATTACCACTACGTTTGCATCGATCGTAATTGGAGATAATTGTGTGGGCATATCCTTGAACAAGGAGGGCAATATAACCCTGACTGAAGAATTTTTTTTATGTGGTTTTCACGGTACCAAAGTGAGTCCCACAAGGCTAAAAATGACATTGTTCAAGAATTTTCTCCATTTCCTCCCTGGTATACATCTTCTAATGATTTGATTCGACCCATTTTTTTAACAACAATGGATCTTCCCAAAAATAGTAATTGATATCAATAAAGAATTTCTTCCATTGCTCGTAAAAGAGTTCCAAAGGGATAACACCGCTTGTAAGAAAACTTACATGGTCCTAATATCATGGTGCATGAGGAGCATGTAGAAATGCATAACTTGCAAAAGTTTCTCATCGAGGAATACTTCATTTATCTATTCATTGTTTACCTCATATGTTGCTTAAATCTAGATAAATGATCAGCTACAATGTTCTCGATTCTCTTCTTGTCATGAATCTCCAAGTCAAACTCTTGTAAAAGAAGGACTCATCTAATCAACTTTGGCTTGGAATCTTTCTTTCCTAGCAAATATTTGAGGACCAAGGGTTGGTATAGACAATCACCTCCGAGCCAATGAGATTAAATCGAAATTTATCAAAAGCTAACACCATCGCGAGCATCTCCTTCTCGGTAGTGGCATAATTCAATTGAGCATCGATCAAAGTCTAACAAGCATAATATATGGCATACAAGATCTTGTCTCTCATTTTCCTAAAACCTCTCCAATGGCATAATCACTTACATCACACATAAGCTCAAAGGGAAGATCCTAATCCGAAGCTACAATAATAGGAGTCTTGATGAGTTTCTCATTAAGAGTATTGAAAGCCCAAATACACTCTTGAGAAAAACCAAATTGAATGTTTTTTCTCAGGTAAAGAGCAAAGTGCGTTGGTGATCTTTGAGAAATCATTGATAAACCTCCTACAAAATTTGTCTTGTCTTAAGAAGCTCTTTATAACTTTCACCAATACTGGTGGCAATTTTTCAATGACCTCAATCCCTTTGTGTGAAATTTGATGGCCAAGAACTTGTCTTCTTGAACCAAGAAATGACATTTTTCTCAATTAAGTACTAAGTTCATCTCTTCACATCTTTTCAACATCATCCATAAGTTCTTCAAGCAACCATAAAAAGAAGTCCTAAACACTGAAAAATTATCCATAAATAATTCAATAACTTTCTCTACCATGTTGAAGAAAATAGCCATCATATACCATTGAAAAGTGGTGGGTGCATTGCAAAGACCAAATGGCATCATCCTATATGCAAAAGTACCATATGGGCATGCAAAAGTTGTTTTCTCTTGATCCTCCAAGGCTATTCGAATTTGATTTTAACCCCAAGTACTCATCCAAGAAGCGATGGGGAGAATGGCTTGCCAATCGCTCAAGCATTTGATCAATGAAAGTAAGGGAAAAGTAATCTTTCTTAGGAGCATTGTTGAGCTTTCGATAGTCAATGCATACTCTCTACTTTGTTATCAGCCTTATCGAAATAAGTTCGTTGTTTTCATTCTCCAACACTGTGACGCCTCCTTTCTAAATTACGACTTGAACGGAACTTATCCATGTACTATGGCCACCTTATGCTCCTTCAATAGCAGGAGCAATTTCTCCTCTTCCAACACATTCAAAGAATTAGAAATGATAACCAAAAGTGTAGAAGATTCTCCCAAATAAGCATACCTCAAATGTGAGAAATAGGCTTTTTCTCAAGAGTTGGTGCTTGTTGAGGAGATGGTAATGGCGGTAAAGAGCTCTTTTTCAAGACTTTGAAGTGTAAAACCTTCTTGCATTAATAAGGCAGCTCCAAATAATGAGCCATTTTGACAACATTAGAATCCCCCATCTTCAATGCTCGAAGAGTGTACAATACATTTCTTGAGTGGGTCCTTAGAAAATCCATGTGTGAAAGAATCGTCATCCATATGATCAATTGCATCAACTTGGAAACATGAGTTGGATCTTAAGGGGTACTTGATAGCCTTCAAGACATTAAACGTGACTTCCTCATCTTGAACCCACAAAATTAATTGCCCCTCTTGTGCATCAATTAAAGCTTACCTGGTAGCTAGAAATGGCCTTCTCAAGATGATTGGAATATCATGATCTTCCTCCATATCAAGAATAATAAAATCAGCTCCACTTTGACTAGGACATCATCAATGACACCCCATGGATACTTGATCGATCTATCAGCTAATTGCAAAGATACAGTGGTCTCTTGGCCTCTCCTATCCCAATTTCCTAAAAATAGATAAAAGCATCAAATTAATGCTAATACCAAGATCACTTAGAGCTTTACCAATAGTGCATGGAATAATAAAAGTCCTTAGATCTATAATTTTGGGGGTAGCTTGTTTTGCAAGATAGCACTACATTCCTTCATTAGCATCACTATCTCATGTTGTTCCAAGTTTCTTTTTGTTTGAAAGAATATCCTTCACGAACTTGGCATAACTTAGCATTTGAGCCAAAGCATCAGCTAAAGGAATTTTGATGTGTAGCTTCTTGAATACCTCCAAAAATATTCCAAATTGAGCATATAGTTTGTGATTTTGAAGCTTTTAAGGAAAGGGAATAGGAAGCATATAAGCCTTAACCGGTGTTGGAGCTTTTGATGTTGATGGTTCCTATTTACTTTTGTTAATCGCTTCACCAATTCTTTTGGGCTTTTGAATATGCCCATCTTCTTCAATAAGTGATTTGTTGGATTAGGTCATTAGGCTTCTCACCATGATCTTTGGGCAATTGTACTCCACTTCTTGTTGTAATAGTTTTCACATTCTCTCTTGGATTAGTCTCAGTAATGCAAGGCAAAGCCCTTTGTTGCCTTTCCTAGAGAAGTTTACCTATTTGACCTACTATTCTCCAAGTTCTTCAAAGAGGCATCATTGCATTCTTGATATTGCAATTGATGATTTGCCAATTTGGCTATAGCCTCTTCCCATCCTTCATTCTTCTCCACTGACCTTGGGTTTACCACGTCATAAAAAGGAGACTAGGATGCATTCACCAACTGGGAATGTATGTTTGAGAATAAGGATTGTACCCTTGGCATTGAAAATTTTATATATATGCCACATGCTCAGTGGATGCAAGACCACTAGTCATCAATGGACAACTTGAACTCGAATGATTTGCTCCAAATGTATCATAAATCGGAGGAGCTTGGATACTTTCTAAACATGTCCTTGAACCTTTCCCAAGCCTAGCGAAAGCTCTCCAAGTCAAATTGTTGAAAGGTAGTGACATCATGCTTGAGCTTAGCAATCCTAGAGGATGGAAAGAATTTTGTAGTAAAATTTTGAACAAACTCCGCCCAACTAGTGATGCTCCCCGGAGGCAAAGTATCAAGTTATTCTCTAGCCTTGTCTTTCAATGTATGCACAAACAACCTCATCTAAATTACTTCCAAACTCATACCTTCATACTTGAAGTTACTACTTTTCCATGAAGCGTGCAACGTGAGAATGTGGATGTTCATCGGCTCTCTCATAGAATATTATGATGTTGGAGAATAGGTTTATAACATTCGGTGCATAGTTGAAAGTTTGGAAGATCACAAGATGGGTAGACAATGCTTGATTTATTCCCACGAGGGGAGGATTCGTGAAATGCCTAAAAAGCATGTCATCTTCATTTACTACGGGATTTTGAACTCTACCCGCCTAAGGATCAAAGCCCGGAGGAATGCCACCCCTAGGAATATTTTCGGGTTGAGCATTAGTATCAATGTTTTCCCCTTGTTGTTCATCTCAACTTGTTATCTTCTTACTTCTCTTTGTCCCTTAGCCTTCTTCGAAAAGTTCCTCTGATGTCTGAATCAAGTGCAACAAGATCAAACTTCTTCAGCTATGCATGCACTATTGAAGAACTTCACAATAAAATTATAAAAGATTAAAGAACAAGAATTTTTAAAACTAATATCAAATAAAATAGTAATCAAAATAAATTCCCCAACAACGGCGCAAAAAACTTGTTCGTTAAAAATATAAATTTTAAGCACACGGATCGCATTTAAGTAATAAAGTAAACTAATGAGTTTGGATTGTCAATCCCAAGAAGAATTTTTTTTTTTTTTTAGTTAATGACTAAATACACACAATTGAATTTGAGGTTGGACCGAGTGAAAATAACTTCAAATCTACAAAAATAATAAAATGATCAAATCTAGAAAATTTGGATGTTAAAATAGTTGGGATTCACGATTCCACTTAATCTTCGCTTAATTAATTTCTACACACAAGTTAACAAATTACACATTTAGCATGTTCGATCTGATTTCCATATATTAGCTAAGTACCTCTCTGGTAAAATAATCATAATTAATTGGTTTAACCTACAATATATCTATATCAATCAACACCCAATCAATCGCATTAAACCTTTATGAAAATAGCTCGGTGGGTCACTTAGGGTTAGAAGTATGTTTCTATCTCCTACAATAATGTAAGGTTTTAACTATTTTTGTTCTAAAGGCACAATTATCTCTCAATAACACAAGAACATAAATATTTTAACATTAAAAAAAAACATTGAAAATAATATAGCTGGGTTAAGCTTCCTGAATCATCCTAATATCAAAATATTTAGCTAATTGTATAAAAATGATAAAATGGAGAAGATTTAGAGAAATACATTACAAGTGTAGATAAAATAATAGATGAAAAACAAGACTAAAGATAAAATCCATCTTTTGGTTGGATTCTTGAAGGTTGAAATAGTTTGGTCTTGATTTTTCCCAAAAATCTCTCAACTCAGCCTCTTTTTTCACCTCCTCTTCTTCGTCCTTTCCTCTCTATTTGGTGTCTTGAATGAGCAATCAATGAATGGATAATAATGATTGTCTTGGTCTTTAAATGACCTAAAATGCGTCCTAGCAAAGTCCCAAACCAAATTTACAAAAACGGGGCTTGCGCCATTCATGCGCTTGGGCTTATCCCACGCTCATGCGCCGGCCTTTTGGCACTCATGTTTGTGACTAAGTCCTCCAATAATTGCGCTTAAGGTCCCTCAACTTTGATCTTGTACATTTGGTCCTTGAATTTTGTTTTTTATTTTAATCACGCCCTTGATAAATTTCATCTAAGATCCTTCAACTTTCGGCACTTGTACACTTTAATCCCCAACTACACGTTTTTGTACGCTTTTAATCCTTTTTCACTTCTTTTGCCTTGTTCTTTTTCAATGTGGGATTTTGACCACTAAAAGCTGTAATTGCACAATTGCGAGTAGAAATTCGCTCATTTCATCAACGATTAGCTTGTTTTAAATGTGTCGAAACACACTTATCAATCAGCGCACAAAAAATCTGTAAAAGAACATAAACAATTATAAATTTTTCTCAAATGACAGATATATCTATCACTTGAGGAAGTGGACAAAGTACAACACAGCGACTTGAGATTTCAAATTACTGAATGATTGTAAAACAGTTGAAAATACCCATTATTAGTGCAATAGTGACACGGGTGTTGTTAATTACAACACTTGAACGAAGAGAATTCTAGGTTCTTTCACTAGTGAATGGAATTCTAAGAGGCGGTGAAAACACATTTGTCATTCATATAATAAATTTTTGGAAAGGTGATTAAGGATTCTAGAACATCCTACATCTCACAATTTGGACATTCTATGAGAAGTTCTTATTGTTTTTACCCCAAACTATCCAGCTACCTCATCCACCCTAGAATGTAAGGAGTTTTCATCTTTTCAAAGTTACTAGAAGACTTTAATGTATGTGAATGATGAATGAACCAATTTTTCATTTAGAATTCATGTGTGTTCATTTCATTTGATCTTGAAAATATTTAAAGATTGCTTTAGGTAATTGCCCATGCTTGGAGGGTTGTTCCAAGTCACTACAATATAATCCACATCATTGCAAGCCTAGAAAAAAATTGAGTTCGAATATATGAATTAGGTTATTCTCTTCTTAACTCGTATCCCTTTCGTGGATTCAAAGAGCCCTATAACCCTTATTTAATTCCTTCAGGTGGTGATTTTCTATATCACTTAAGCATTTAGTTGGGTGGTTAGCTATTTTATCCTTTACTCTTTTCTTTTATCAATTTTCATTCCATCATGGCGTCAAATTGGTATCAAAGCTTTGGTTATCATGGTTGCACGTTCAGATAGATAAAGAAATGTCCGTGATATTGAAACTAAACAATTGAGAAGACAAGTGCAAGAACTTGAGCAACATTGGCACTATTTGAGCTCTTCCAAAATAATAATGGCAGAAACAATACAAAGGAAGAACATATAAGTGAAGAAGAAGAAGAAAATCCTTCTCATAATGAGAATCGTAAATATAGTGATGACTCTTCTTCTCGTTCTCGTGCTCGAAGCTTTAATAATCTTGATCGTGACTTCAACATTAAAGTGGATAGTTTTCGGGTTTGAAGGAAGAATGCAACCTGATAATTTCTTTATTGGCTTCATATTGTTGAAAAAATGCTTGCATATAAAGACTTGCCTTGTAAAGTCCGGAAAATTTTAGAATAAAATTTATTTGTTCTATATGCTATATTTTTATATTTTGAAAGGTTAAAAATGACTAAAGTGAAATATGTTTTATATTCTTATTATTTTTGGATCAAATAATTAGATTTTGATAGAACAAGTTTTAGTACATCAATATTGGAGTCTTTTTGAAGTTTGTAATTAATTAAATGTTTTCGACTCGAGAAAATGTTATTTTGGATAAATTAAGTCCAAGATATTGAAGTTCAAGGAATTAGTTAGTAATTGGTTTAGTTGGTTTAGGATTTAAGAATTTTGTATGTAATATAGATATTAATCCTATTTTTTATTAGTTTAATATTAATCCTACTTTCATTACTTGAGACTAAATCTACTACTGCAACTCTTTCTTATCTAATTATTAGTGGTGCACGGCTCTTCCATTATTATTGCACCAAACAGGGGCTTAATAGTTTAGTTTAGTTTAAGTGGTTTTGTTTTTCAAACCATAGTAATGATTAGGCTAAACTTTTGTGATTTAAATCCTAATATAATTGTATAAACGGTTCGACTTATTACTATAAACCAATTCCTTTCTTTCCGCAGCAGTGAACGTGCATGTGTTTAACTAGGAAATCATTATTTTGACAAAATCCAAATCCTACTAATTAAACTCAATCTTATCCAAAACAACTTGTGGTACACGACTCCTCTATTCCAATTGAACCAAAACTCAATTGTGAATATTGATTTCAACTATAAATATTACGTATAGTCCCATTATTTCACCTCAAAAATATATATACGGCATAAAGAAGTTTTTAAAAATCAGCAGCCAAGTTAGAAAAAGATTTTGACGTGCAATCATATTATTTAGAAAAAGATTTTGACGTGCAATCATATTATTTTGTTTCAAAAATTCATTTGATCTATCGAGGAAAGATACTTATATGCAAGTAGTTTGTTTCCTTATACTTTTATGTATTCAATTAAATATGCATGAATTTTCGGTGGACCTCGGGGTTCGATCTAACAAAATGTAAATTCTTTTGAGTTCTTTATAACGAAATGTGAACTCTTTCAGGAATTCAAAATAACTAATGATTGTGTCTCGATTGGTCACCAATGTGCTCCATAAGAGAAGAGTTGTATGAAATATATATTTTATTGTTTTATATAATTGTGTATGAAACTGCACGTATGTTACTGAGCTTACAATAATTTACAAGTTAGTTCAGATCTATTGGATTCGAATAAATAAAAACATTAAGTTTTTTTCTATCTTCCAGTTTATTAGTTAGTTTTATTTGCTCAAATATATGTATATTAATTAGTTAGTCATTTAAAAACTCAAATTTCATGTTTTAATTGATATTTATTGTTGAAAATAAAAGAATTACTTTTATTTGTATAGTTTCCGCTTTTAACGTGAAGAGGAGAATTTTTATAAAAGGCTTAGTCAAGCCCTTCAAAAAAAATTAGGCCTAACTTACTATTAAAAAAAATTGAGGCCTTTTTTAGGTTAAATGTCCAAATTATCCTTTTACATATTGTTAAAATATCTCAAATGTCCTTATAATATAATGACCATAATACCAATTTTTCAAATCAAAATTATAAATGTTAGTTTTATTTGTTCTTCTTTGGAAATCCAGCTTTCTCCTCCTCCTCCTCCTCTTCCTCCTCCTCCTCCTCTTCTTCTTCTTCTTCTTCTTTTATTTGTCTATAATCTTCTACTTCTTTATTCTTCTTTCTTCTGTTAATATAGTTTTACTCGAAATATAAAGAAGAACGTCAAACCAAGAAACCCTTATATTTCTACATTTTATATTGATAAGATATTATTTTCACTTTTAATTATTTTTTAATCATGTGTTTTTTTTATTTGTCCATATATTCATTGTCATATGTGTTTATTTAAGTGTTTGAATGTGTTTTTCGATCTCAAGTAGTTTTGAAAAGCAGAATCACATATATTTTTTAGTTACAAATTCATTGCAAATAATTTAATCGAACACGGTCCTTTAAAACTACCATATAAAAGACTGCAATCACTTCATATTTTCGTGATTGAGTATTTGCCAATATTCTATAATCTAATTATTCTAATTACATATATGGACTCAACAACATGGATTTCTATATTTTATTTTGGTGATTTTGTTAATGATGATCAAGGAAAACGGACATGAAAACGAAGTGGGGGTGATGAAATGGTGGAAGGAATTCTAATATCTTCAGATACTTCATAACATGATCTGTATTGTGAAGTGCTAAATATTTGCAAAGTTAATTCATCTTCGTATGAAATTGAGATGAGATTTCTTCTCCCCGAAAACCGACAGTTTACATCCAATTAAAATTACTTCAGACACGCCGGTGCAGTGGTTGCTATTTCTCAACAGAAAAAATCATTGTCCCATTTGTGTAAACCTTGTGAACAAATGTCTAGTTGAGCATCCACGAGAAGAAGATAAAGATTCATTTCATGATGTGGAAGACAATTAAATTTATTGTGAAATACAAAATGAAGGTCAAGATCTTCATTGTGAAATGCAAGCATATCATGATAATGAAATGGATCAGACTAAGAATATTGATTGGGATGAGTTGGAGATAGCCCAAGACAATAATGTAAATATTATCACTAAAAATCATAACACTATTTTTCTCTCTACAAAGGGATCCGAGATGCTTCAAAACAACATAGAAGAAAATTATTTTACAAACGAGCACCTTGTAGCTTCAACTCTTACATCATATGTGATTACCGAAGATGTTTTAGAAGACCATCAAATTTTCAAT
The DNA here is from genome assembly GCA_903798385.1 of Fraxinus cuspidata. Classification (NCBI taxonomy): domain Eukaryota; kingdom Viridiplantae; phylum Streptophyta; class Magnoliopsida; order Lamiales; family Oleaceae; genus Fraxinus; species Fraxinus cuspidata. The sequence goes on from CAIGRP010048283.1 coordinate 12,073, forward strand.
ACAAAAAAAAAAAATCTCTTATGATGGAAGTTCACATGCTTGCAATGAAGTACAACTTTGAATTTCTATACAAGTGTTTACATAGATGAAAATTGCAAATGGCGTTTGCGAGCAACTAAATTCAAAAATTGTGATTACTTTCAAGTTCGCAAGTACGCACGTGAACATACTTGCTTTATAAGTAGTCGCCGAAATGATCATAGATAGGCAAGATTGTGGCTTGTGGGAAGACATATAATGCCTAAATTTCAAAATTTGAACACGGTATATAGACTTGCAGACGTCATTAATGACATACGCTAGGAATTTGGGGTAGACATGAGTTATCAAAGGGCGCAAAAGTTACGAGAATGTGCTTTAAAAGTTTTAAGAGGTTCCCCCTAGGATAGTTATGGTAAATTTGGTTTATATTCTCATAATTTGGCTAGAACTAATCCTAGAACAGCATTGTCTTTAGAGATTGATGGTGAGAATTGCTTCAAGTACTTTTTATGGCCCTCGCACCTTGCATTCGTAGATTTTTCTTTTCAATGCGGAAGGTAGTTGTCGTTGATGGAACATTTTTGACGGAGAAATATAAAGGTACATTGATTGTTCCTACTAGTCAAGATGCAAATATTCGGATTTACTCTTGCTGGGGTATTGTTGATTCTGAGAATAATGTATCATGGACTTGGTTTTTTACTAAGTTGAAAATAGTAGGAGGGAAAAAGAAGATCTTTTTGTTATATCTAATCGACATCCAAGTATTATCAATGGAATTCAAGCTGTTTACCAAAATGCCCATCATGGTCATTGCATCTATCATATAAAAAAGGCAGCTTACGGACAGTAACTCGAAAAATCGAGATTTTCCTACTTTTTAAGAAAGCAGCAAAGGCATATACTTTAAAAGAGTTTGGAAATTATATGAGCAAAAATTACGAGATTTGATATTAAAGCTTGAAAATATTTAGTCAAAGCACATTTCCATACTTGAGTCAGGTCACACTTTCAAGGGAACCGTTACAATATCATGACATCGAACAATGTAGAGTTAGTAAATTCGGTGTTTAAGAAAGATCGTCAGAATCCGATACTTTCATGGACTGAGAGCATCAGGAAAAGATTACGAAAATGGTTTTATGAGAGGCGAGTGATTGCATAGAGTTGTATTAGCACTCTAACGACAGTAATTGAAGACAAATTGCGTAAAAAATTTGTTAAAGCCAAGAAGTTTGTCGTCGAGCCGATCGATCAGTTCACGTATAATGTGAGGAACGAAACCGTGAATTTTACAGTTAACTTGGATGCAAAAAACATGTACTTGTAGACGATTTCAATTAGAACATTTATCGTGCGAGTATGCAGTAGCTGGGGCAGAGAAAAGTGGCTATTCAATTTACTTATTTTGCTCTCCGTATTATACAGTTGAATATTGGAGAGTAGCTTACAGTGATACTATTTTTCTAGTGCCAAATGAAGTTGATTGGAAATTTCCTGAAAATTTTGGCTTTATCAATGTATTGCTGCCGCTAGTAAGAAGATGAGGTGGACGTACTAAAACAACAAGGATTCTGTCTACTAGAGAGTTTCCAAAAAGATACAAGTGTAGTACATGTGCCGCAACTAGGCACAACCGACTAACATGAACAAGTCAAATACCTTTAGTTGATAGAAAAATGGAGGATAGAAAAATGAAGGACTAGTATATTGTTTTTTTGATTGATTTCATGTCGTTTAGATAACAATGCAACTTTATTTCTACTTATTACAATGTATGCTCCATATTGTGAATTTTTGTCGTAATTCATGCCAAAATTGTGTTTTATGAATGTTGGAAAGTTTTTTGCATATTACTTTATTTCGTATAGCAAGTGATGAATGGAAAAACGACTCTGATCATTTTAAACAACTACAATCATTTTACCCTTAAAATGACCAGAGTCGTTTTCAGTTTTACTAGGGCTTCGACCGCTGTTTGCAAAAATGATTCCATTCATTTAAAATGACTAGAGTCGTTTTACATGAAAACGACTTGCATCTCGTTTTTCAATCATATGCTCATTTTTCTATATGTTTTTTAACAAAATAATTTGAAATCAAACCAAACACGATATAGAATGTTATACATTATAATTTAGCTTATCCAAATCAATCGACTAAATACTTAGAACATTATGATTTAGCTTATCCAAATCAATTCACATATCTTTCTTATACATTATTGTAAGTCTCATACTTAGAAACTAAATACAATTCACTTGAACATTGTTGGTAGAGCACGATGAATTGTATATAATGAAGTTTATCTTTCTATTCGTTTTAAACTAATAGGTTGAAAATAATAGGTTGAAACCAAACACGATCTATAATGTTAGAAGTTGGATCGCACCTCATCTTGCATTATACATTATTGTAAGTTACATAATTTGAAACTAAATACGGTATAATTGAATATTATTAGTGGAGCACAACGTATATATTGAAGTTCATATTCCTATTCATTTTAAACTAATAGGTTGAAACGAAACACAATCTATAATATTAGAAGTTTGATTCGCACAGTATCTTGCATTATACATTATTGTAAGTCGCATAATTTGATACTAAATACGGTATACTTGTATATTTTTAGTGGAGCATGATGAATTGTATATAATGAAATTCATCAACCTCCTCATGGTTATCTTTCTCGATCCCAAATACTCCATCAACCCCAAATAAATGGTTTGTGTCAAGATGTTGGCTAGGTCTCATCCAATTCATTATAATATCGACCTTCATATTTATCTCTTCATATTTATCGGATAACCTCTCCACGTGGTGCAACAAAGTCTTGACATATCATCGTGGTTGCAAGAAGTTCGACGATTGCGTGGAGATCTTCGATTTGTAGGAAGAGAACGTTGATGTACATGAGCAGTCCTCGAACTTTGCACCTAATGGAATAAGAGAACATACAGTTAGCACCAAGTTGTTGTACGAAAGATTATAAATTAACGTTAAAAATATACATACATCATCATTACATATATTCAGAGAGACTATCTCCCTCTATCTTTGTGATGGATCTGGATCATCATCTACTTCTGCGTCACCAAACTTTGGGTATTCTCCATCCTCGTAGAGGTGGGGCGGGGCGGTTTTATTCCTTTTTGGATTTTAATTTAACTATTTTAATTTTTAATATGTCCTTGACGAAAATGCCTCTATTTAAATTGGTCAAAAAATTTAATTTTTTCATTTTTTAGATCAACTAACGGCGGAACTAACTGTTTCCATCAATTTGATCTTCAGGTGCTACTTTTTCAAAGGTTTGGGACCATTAGCTGAAGGTTAAAGTAAAGTTTGCAAAATATCCAAAGGTTTCGGACTGCTGCTGCAATTTTCCTCAATTTTATGGCACTAAAACTCTACTTACTATTATTCAATGGAATTAAAATAATTGTCTCCACTTTCATTAGAAAATACTATATTTATTATCTCCCAATTTAGTTTTCAGCCAATTGAATAATTAGGATTTACTTAATCATAATCTTAACGTAATTATACTTAAAGGTTTTGGCTTCACACAAATTCTAGATCAACCCAATTAGCATGGACGTATGTTTTATAATTCCAATTTCAATAGGAAATATGCCCAAGTTATACCCTGCAAAAGTCAGATTGTGATCACATCTTTATTCAAAAAATAATAATAATAAAGAAAGAAAGAAAGCAATCCTCCATCCCTACTAAATAACGTAGCCCAAGGAATTAGGAAAAGTTTCGGAATGTGCAATCATATTTTCTTTTGAAAATTTGTTCGATTTATCGAGGTAAGATACTTATGTGCAAGTGGTTTATTTTGGAATACTTTTATATTCAATAACATATGTATGAATTGCCAGTGGACCTTCAATTTCAATCTAAAGAAATGTCAACTCTATTGAGTTCATTATAATGAAATGTGAAATCTTTTGAAAATTCAAAATGACTAATGATGAGTATCTTGTTTGGTTTCCGATATACACCATAAGAGAAGAGTGATATGAATTGTAGATTTATTGTTTTATACAATTATGTATGAAAACTACACATATCTTACTGGGTATTTTTAAATACTCGTTCTTAAAATAATTTACAGGTTAGTTTGGGTAAATTGGAATTAGGGGCTAACCCGGGGGGGTCGTGGGGGTCACATGACACTCCAACTTTTGAGAATTTTTTTTTTATAAATTCGTATTTGGTATCGATTGAAATCTAAATTTTAATCTAAATCAAAGTTAACAATTAATTTTAATAACATATTTTATGGAAGCCATAAATGCTTAAATTTTATCAAAATTTACTAAAAATTTAATTTTAATCTCCACCAAACATGGACCAAATCACAAAACTCTTTTACTCTTTTTCTCCCACCTTTTAACAAAATCTTAACCCTTCTAATTTTTTAAAATTTGTATATAATTTCTCTACAAATTTTCACATTTACTATAAAATTTCACTTTCCAATCAAATTTTCAACTAATTAGAACCTAAATTTGCATTTTCTCATATCAAACTATGTATATAGAATGTTTGTGAACTCATTATATCCAATTTGACTTATATTTAATGAATTGTGCTTATTTGATTGATTATTAGTATTGAATATTAGTTATATGTTTTTCCTTTCGATTACTTGAATTGATTGTTTATATCAAATACATTATAAGATTTTTAAACATAAATATGCATTTTATTGTGATGAACAAAATATTAATAAAATGACTCTTCGAAATCAAATGGATAAATAGAAAAATATTAATGAAGAAATATTTTTTTAAATGTAAATCCGTATTGTCTCAAGTCAAGTATGGATCATTCAAAAATCAAGAACAAATTATTCGATTTGTACACGTTTGATTGTGCCCTAACCTAAAATGTCTATGTCCACCCCTGATTAAAATTGTAGCAAGATAATGATGTGAGTTGTCAAGAGGATTTGAAAAAATAAAAACAATAAGTTTTTCCATGTTCCGGTTTATTTGTTAATTTTATTTGTTCAAAAACATGTTTTGGGTAACATTCTGGTGTTTATGAAAATAGGGGTGTTGCAGTTTGATATCGGAGCACATGTCTATCTTTCTATAGATTTTTTTTTAAAAAAAAAAAAAGGAGTTATTTGTTTCAAATAAATGAGTTTTAATATGAATTCACCAACTAGAAAAAAAAATATTTGAAGGACTTTCTAGTTTCTACGTATTGTTTGAGTTTTCTTGATTTACTCTTTAAAAGACTTTGTCAAAAAGAGCTAAATTATCTAAGGAAAGCTAGGAATTTTAGCGGTCCACTTGTGACCCCCCCCCCCCACCTGGAAGCCTTTTAGTTGCGCGTTATTCAAATCAGTAAGACGAAAAACAATATTTCAAACCATTCCAAATTTAAGAAAATTCTATTTTTACAAATTTCTATTTTGATAAAATCCTATTTTATGAAAAAAAAATTTTAAAAATAAAGTATCTTCATAAGTTTTATGAGCTTAAGGACAATGTAAAAAAAATATATAAAAAAAATAAAGTCTTAAACATGTAGTCCTTGGCACGCGATGCTCATTATTCGACCACTCTCCTAAATGAAATGTTATTTTTTTAGCATGATTATGAGTTTTCTACGATTAATATTCTTTTGAAATATTAATTATAATTTGTGCTATTTCAAGAACAACAACATTGATAAATTATCGAATTTAAAATTTATAGAAGAACATCTTAAGTATTTAAGCTAATTAATAAACAGACCCAATATAACTTTATATATAAAAATTGATTACCAAATATGCATTAGGAAAAAAATATTCATATACAGAATCAAGGCAGAATTAGGAAAAATTACAAACATGCTGGATACATGATTAAAGGTAGAGTTGAGAGAAATTTCCAAACATGCACGTTAGTCGAGTACGAATGCATAAGTAATTACTGACGTTATTAAAGAAACATTAATTACTGAAATCAATATGAAGACATGATTAAAGAAACATCAATTACAGAAATCCACGAGGATGGGTGAATTATGAATAAGGTTGCATTAATAACTGTGATAGACATTTATTGAAAGACATCAATTGCAAAAACCAATACACACAATTATCATACAAATTTGTGTTAGAAGAATTCACGTGCAAATTGATTTTAAAAAAAAAAATCATGTATATAAAATTGATTAAAGGATCGGCAGAATTCGTGTTATGTATATAAATATTCACACGTCGCCAAATTAATTTTGATACACTTGATAGATGATTATGCTTTAAAAAAATTACCACCTTAACGAAACTTTAAAATTGAGTTTTGGCACTGATAACATGTTATAAAAAGAGAGAACGGAGATAAGTAAATAGACTTATATGAGTTTTATTAAAAATCAAAGCCTCATATTTATAGGAATATAATGGTAATAATTTCTAGAGCTGCAGAATATAATTGTGATTCACTAATAAACTTACAATTTACAATAGTTAAAGAATAATCGCTTTTGCATTTCTCTATGTTCTCAACCCGTAGTCATATCAAAATTGTACGTACAAAAGTACCATTTCCATCCTCTCTATATTCACATGCATTACACATCCATCTTTGTTTGCAATACCCATGCATGCACTTGAATTAGATCTGCACCTTCCTAGTATAGGTACAGTGGGAAAAATTGTCACCATTGGACTTTTAGAGGAAAAAGTCGATCTAACGAAAAATTGCAGACTTTGCTAAGAAATAATGAAAGTAATAACTGTTTAAGGCACAAGATGTCAATCCCGTATATTGTGCAGTCTTGATGATACCTTGCCTGTATTAATCTTGCAGAAGACTGTATGATGATGTCTTGGCTGTAATCTTGTTTGTAATCTTGCTTTCACAACTTTAAAGCTATTATAAATATATAATGATATTCACTGTTTTGTTATCTTGCCAAAATAGCTTTCAGCATCTGTTAAGATTTGGGCTTTGTAACATTAATCCTATCTAACAATCGACTGTTGGAATGCAAAAATGAAGTTATCCAGAATTTTAAAATTTCTTTAATTCAATAAACAAGATCATCTAGATGTTCACGTATATGTTATAACAAGAATTAGGGATTCGAATTTTTACCTAAATTCAATTATCAATTCTAGAATTGGATCTGAATCACGAACTTTCAGTACTTTGGATCACGAGCCTCCAATCTTTAATTGCGAGAATTTTATGTTTCAAACCTTCGAGTCTTCTATGGTATTCTCCAAAGTTAAGACTACATCGGTGGGTGGGTATCTCCTTTTAGTTAAATCAAGAAACTAATTCTTGGAATTTACAATATGAAAATATTATTTTTCTCACTTTTCTCTCTCTCCAAATTTGAATACTATGGAATTATGTATTATAATTGTTGTAGGATTTTTATGTCCATCTAATCTCTATTTATAGAGATAAAAGATGTCACAATCCAAGTAGAATAATAATTCAAATATCAAATAAGAGTTTTAATTGAAATCCAAGTAGGGGTTTTAATTAAAATTCAAATCCAATTAGTTTACATTTAATTACATGTGTAGTCCTAGAATTTCAACTACAATTATAATTAAGTTTAAAACTTTTATAGTAATTACAAGTAAGTACAAAACCTTATTGTAATTACAATTAAGTCCAAAACTATTATAATTACCGTAATTAAATTCAATTACTTTATAGAGCTACCACAGGGATCTAATCGAACATATATTTTCCAAGCTCCAATAATTAGATCATGTCTAGTAGACCCTAGACCACTCAATCTAATTATTAGTATTTTTTTTTCACTAGAACCAAAAGACTGAACTCTCAAAATATAGAAAATTACAGAAGTCAATAAATCTGTAATACTTTCATCTGACCTGTCGTATATGATTTTATCCCCATCCGAAATTCGATAATTAGGTACGAGCATAAATGACCATTTTGCCACTCTAATTATTCTCACAATTTTAAGTACTATTTTCTTCAACGGTCCCTTGAACAAATCACGGATGTCGAAATTTAGCCGTCGTTAAACAATGATGGATCTACCCATTTTAGGGCGACGATTTCCGACACGAATTCACGTTCTCTACTTCGCTAATTCTCAAGTTCTAAACTCATCGAGATATTTGACCAATCAAATTGATCTTACTCATTGATAAATCAATGAATCAATAAATTTACGAAGATATACATAACTATGTCAATGGATTTAGATGAAATACACAGCGGTCAAGTTGAATTTAATTCTTCGTACGGTCATGTTATAGAATTAAACTCAACACGTGGTCCGTTCAATACACTCCAAGTGTACTAGTGTCATCTTTAACTATTTCTGTAATAAGGACAAATCACAATCCCGAATAGTGAATCGGACAACACGACAACCTTCCCGTACAAGGTGCAATCCTTATACATGGGTAGTGAACAAATTATTTATTATCAAAATATAAGTTGTGTCACACTACACTTCTCAACGCAAGTACCCAACTTATATTATCACTAATGATCATGGGCACTTTGATTCGCATGCTCAATAATTAAATAAATACAATAAACGAAGTAGAAACAATTTTATTTAATATAAGAATATAGTTATATTTACATCAACAAAATTATACCATATAGGTACACAACCCAACAAATCTCCCGCTTGCCCTAAAGTATATGTGTCATATCTCTTAACCCCATGCCTTGTAGATGTCCATCGAAAACCTTAGCCAATAGGCTTTTGGTAAATGAATCATCGAGGTTATCCCCAGTGGAAATTTTACTGACAATCACATCTCCTCTACTAATTATCTCTCTCAAGAGATGATACTTCCGTTCGATATGTTTACCTATTTGATGACTCCTTGGTTCTTTAGCATTTACCACTGCCCCCACTGTTATCACAATACAGTGTTAAGGGTTGTGCGGATGCAGGCACCACCTCGATGTCCATTAGGAATTTTTTGAGCCACACCGCTTCTTTAGCAGCTTCACAAGCTGCCACATATTCAGCCTCCATGGTGGAATCAGAAATACATGATTGTTTGATACTTCTCCAAATAATGGCCCCAACACCAAGTGTAAATAGTGATCCTGATGTAGAAACCACCAAGTGTAAACAATGATCCTAATGTAGACTTGAGAGAATATTTATCAGCCTGGAAGTCCGAATCTGTATAACTCATTGGAACAAGATATGGTGATGAGTAAACTAGCATATAATTCCTTGTCCTTCGAAGGTATTTAAGGACATGCTTTACAGCCACCCAATGTTTCGGCCCAGGATTAGATTGATATCCACTCACCATACCAACAGTATAACAAATGTCAAATCTAGTACACAGCATAGCATACATGAGACTACCAACTACTTATGCATAAGGTATCCTACTCATGCGCTACACCTCTTCAGGAGTCTTAGGGGACTAATCCTTAGAGAGTTGAATTCCATGTCTAAAAGGAAAATTACCCTTCTTGGAATCTTGCATGGTAAATCATACGAGTATTTTCTTAATATATGAAGTTTGAGATAAAGCTATCTGCTTGTTCTTTCGATCTCTTAAGATCTAAATGCCTAGAACATAGATAGCTTCACCTAAGTCCTTCTTATGAAACTGTTGGGCCAACCACGCTTTCGTAGATGATAACGCTCACTCACATATCATTTCCAATGAGTAGAATATCATCCACATAAAGTACCAGAAAAATTACAATTTTGTCTTGTATCTTCTTATAGACACAGAGTTCGTCAATGTTCTAATCAAAGCCATATGTCTTAATCACTTCATCAAATCTTTTGTTCCAAGATCTTGATGCCTGCTTCAACCCATAAATGGATCATTGAAGCTTGCAAACGTTGCTTTCATGACCGCGTTCTACGAATCCATCTAGTTGTATCATATAGATACATTCCTCAAGATTTCCATTCAAAAATACCGTCTTGACATCCATTTGCCACACCTCATATTAAAATGAGTTGCAATGGATAAGAGAATTCGGATAGACTTAAGCATAGCCACATGTGAGAAGGTCTCCTCGTATAGCTACGGAAGAGCAACCCATTTTGGGAATCGGTGATCGGAACGAAACTTTAAAAAGTGAAAGAGCGGATGAGGAGAGAAAGAAAATACCCGGGTGAACGTGGACTACCCAAAATAGGAAATTGGCGTATCTACAAGTTCCCAGAACTGATTGGAATACATAGATTCCATTTTAGTTTTCATAGCTTGTTGCCATAAATTTGCATCCACATCATTCATAGCCTTTTTATATGAAGTCGGATCATCAACTTGTTTTGTGGAGATCGTCTAGTTTGACTCTCTAACTAACAAGTAATGAGAAGGTGGTCTGATGACTTTCTGACTTTTTTAAGAGGCGATGGATCGCAGATTGTGGCATCATTTGGAATTGTAACGTTTGTATTAATGTTGGTACCACCATTAGGTGATCTCATTACCTCCTCAATACCTTCAATGTTTATTTGATCTATGGGATTAGATGTTGACTCATCTCTCCCACTCAAATCACATTGTTTAGGTATTTTTGACACCAGAGGCTGTCTGTCACGAAGTTGCGTTTCAGGAATCGATGAGATGGAATTGCTCCCTCTCATTTCTTCCAACATGACTTTACTCTTGGACTGACGTTCATTGATATACTTATCATCTAAGAAGGTTGCATTTGTGCTGACAAAGACCTTCCTATCTAGAGGACTATAAAAATATAACTTGGTGCCTTTAGGTTATCCTACAAACAGGCATATCTCTGATCTAGACTCCAACTTTTCAGCCTTCCCTTTCAACACATGAGCCGGACATTCCCAAATTCGAATGTAACGTAAGCTGGACTTGCATCCATTCCATAATTCAAGGGAAGTCTAGCGAACAGACTTAAAAGGAACTAAGTTAAGAACATATGTTTTTGTTTTTGGTGCATATTCCCAAAATGAGATAGGTAAAGTTACGAAACTCATCATTGACCTAACCATATCTAACAATGTCCTATTTCTTCTTTCTGAAACGCCATTCTGTTGAGGAGTACCTGGGGCACTCAGTTGAGAAACAATACCATTTTCTATCAAGTAGTCTCTGAATTCTCCCGAGAGATATTCGCCACCTGGATCTGATTGAAGTATCTTAATACTCTTACACAAATGTTTCTTGACCTCAGTCCGATACTCTTACCGCATGAGCATGGCCATTCTTACCTTTAAGACCACTTTCCACATTTTGCAACTCATTCATCAACTCAGTTAATGGCATATCCATCTTGTACAAATGATAGTCCACAGTAAACTGTGAAAACATATCGGATAAAGAATTCAATACCATGTCAACTTGAGTTTCATAATCAATAGTTTCACCCAGATTCTTCGCCACGTTGAAATGTAAAATCATAGTCACCATATGATCCTTCACTGGCATTCCAGGTTTCATACGAATGTTCTGTAAGGTACGAACAGCCTCAAAACAATCCCTCCTACTTTGATGTCCAAACTTGCCCTTCAGGCTTTCTAGTATGTCATAAGAGGTCTCCTGACGTTCAAACTTTTGTTGTAACACATTGACATTGATGCCAAATTATAACAACGAGCCATCTTGTCAGCCGCAATCCACTTATCATACGCAGCCCTCTTGGTTTTACATGTTGTCTCAGTAGGTTCTTCGGGACATTCCTCCTCGAGAACAAAATCAAGTTTTTTGACAATAAGCACTACATCAAATTACGTTTCCAATCCACATAATTATCCCCGACAAGTTGGTTTTATTTTAGAATAACGAAAAATGCGCTGAGAGACCTTTTGCTGAAAAATAAAATTTATTGCATATTAAAATTGAGCAACGAATAATAATTTAGCATATGATGCATGAATGCATATGTAGATCCATCTAACTACAATAATGCAATGATAACTCGATCATTGTGATCCAACATGTCTCTCTATAGGAAAGGTCATTGTGTCCACTGATCAAGCTGAGACCCTCCCATTAGATAAATTATATCAGACAACAAATGTCTACATTAAGTCTAGTATCGTTTTATTTGGTCACCAAAATTATAAACAAGAGCCTCTATAGGAGGTTTGTAGATAATTCTGATTTGAGTGTATAACATTTGTCTAAATCTCTAAATACTTGAAAATAATTTTGTCATCTATAGGATGATCACAAATTATATTCTATCTAGATGATCATATCATAAAGAAATCCAATGAAGCAACTCGAACAATGCAGCTCTTCTATAGGAAGTTCGTTACAATACCGGTACGAGGCAAACGTGTTACTTTGCTTATGGATTGACCAAAGAAGACCATGGTTTTTATTTAATTAAACAAATTCTCTCACTCAATATTTTTAGAGTAATGACCGTTCACATTAATCATATTAACATACAGTTCAATTATTACGATTTTTCCATCTGGAAAAATTTATTTTAAATTAAATTAATCAAGGAAAAGTCAGTGTTCAATGATATGCACCCTATTCATAGTATCACGAGCGATTTCACAAATAAATCTATATGTCATGATATCTAGAATCATAATATTTCAAACAATAATTTAAAGCATTCATGAGCAATAAATTAACAATTATTTGTGCCTTAAATGACTCAAAAATTAAATTAAGAACTAATTGGACCAAAGACCAATATTTAATCTAAATCGTCAGCCCAAAAAAATCTCCAAGGATCCAACAGTAGCAATCCAAACAGTAATAGGACTCCTCCATTGTAGATGTAAAAATTAATATCAAGTTTGACTTATCCATATCCGATCTAATTCGCAATTACAAATTCGAATCAAAAGTCAACTCGAAGCATACGAAAAAGAAAAAAATCACGCAGATCATTCTGCCGCAATAGAAAAAATTATTGTCTGCCGTGCATACAATTTCTATCTGCCTGCGCAGATAATTCTATCTTCGAACGTAGACAGTTCTGGCTTGTCTGTCACGTAGACAGCTCTTTCTGCTGCGTTGCGATTTTTTATCTTCTTCGATATGTCTTCCAAGTCTTCGATCTTCAATCAATTTACAAGATCCAAATAATTACAAGAATTACATAATTCCTATGTCCTGTAGACTCACAATTTTGAATCTAATTGAAAAGAAAATTAAATCAAGATGATGGAGTCGTAATCCACCTATCTTCTTACGAACTCGAAATAACAAATTACATCAAGAACTAGCCACAAATAATTGGATCACAGTTTAAAATAATTCAATCATTCAACCATCACATAATAAAATATTTCTAGGTATCGCTCTACAAGAACATGAAATCAAGATTCAAAATTAACACATACATGAACTTTCTAGATCGCTCTGATACCAATTGTTGGAATGCGGAAGCGGATTATCCAGAAATTTAAAATTTCTTTAATTCAATAAACAAAATCGTGTAAATGTTCACGTGTATGTTATATTAAGAATAAAGAATTCGAATTTTTACCTAAATTCGATGATTAATTAATCGTCTAAATGTTCACGTGTATATTATAACAAGAATTAGGGATTTGAATTTTTACCTAAATTCGATTATCAATTATAGAACTGGATCTAAATCACGAACTTTTAGCATTTTGGATCACAAGCCTCAAATCTTTTAATTGCAAGAATTTTATACTTCAAACCTCCAAGTCTTCTATGGTATTCTCCAAAGTCAAGACTACATCGGATGGTGGGCACCTTCTTTTAGTTAAATCAAGAAACTAATTCTTAGATTGGACAATAAGATAATATTATTTTTCTCACTTTTCTCTCTCTCCAAATTTGAATATTATGAAATTATGTATTAAAATTGTTGTAGGATTTTTATGTCCATCTAATCTCTATTTATAGAGATAAAAGATGTCACAATCCAAGTAGAATAATAATTCAAATATCAAATAGGAGTTTTAATTGAAATCCAAGTAGGAGTTTTAATTAAAATTCAAATCCAATTAGTTTACATTTAGTTACATTTGTAGTCCTAGAACTTCAACTACAATTATAATTAAGTTTATAACTTTTATAGTAATTACAAGTAAGTACAAAACTTTATTGTAATTACAATTAAGTCCAAAACTATTATAATTACCGTAATTAAATTCAATTACTTTATAGAGCTACCACAAGGACCTAATCGAACATATATTTTCTAAGCTCCAATAATTAAATCATATCTCGTCAACCCTAGACCACCCAATCTAATTATTAGTCTTTGTTTTTTCAATAATTAGGTACGAGCATAAATGACCGTTTTGCCACTCTAATTATTCTCAAAATTTTAAGTACCATTTTCTTCTACGGTCATTTGAACAAATCACATATGTCGAAATTTAGTCATCGCTAAATATTGAGCTTAAATTTTAATCGTTCAACAGAAAATATTTAAGTAGTCACTCTACCCATTTTAGGGCGACGATTTCCGACACGAATTCACGTTCTCTACTTCGCTCATTCTCAAGTTCTCAACTCATCGAGATATTTGATCAATCAAATTGATCTCACACAATTATAAATCAAATAACCATTAAAATCACGAAAAGATATACATAACTCTGTCAACGGATTTAAATGAAATACACAGCGATCAAGTTGAATTTAATTCTTCGCAATGTCATGCTATAGAATTAAACTCAACAAGTGGTCCGTTCAATACACTTCAAGTGTACTAGTGTCACATTTAATTATTTATGTGATAAGGACATATCACAATCCCGAATAGTGAATCGGACAACACTACAACATTTCGGTAAAAGGTGCCAACCCTTATACATAGGTAGTGAACATATTATTTATGATCAAAATATAAGTTGTGTCCCACTACACTTCTCAACACAAATACCCAACTTATATTATCACTAATGGTCATGGCACTTTAATTCGCATGCTCAATAATTAAATAAATACAATAAACGAAATAAAAATAATTTTATTTAATATAAGAATATTGTTATTTTACATCAGTAAAACTATACTATATGGGCACACAACCCAACATCGACATCCACACATGTTCTGAATTTATTTTTGTTTAATTCAAGAATGAGGTTATAATCACTTTACATGAAGTAACAGATTTAAGAGATGTTTTGTTTT
Source organism: Fraxinus cuspidata (assembly GCA_903798385.1). NCBI lineage: Eukaryota > Viridiplantae > Streptophyta > Magnoliopsida > Lamiales > Oleaceae > Fraxinus > Fraxinus cuspidata. The sequence continues at coordinate 27,119 of CAIGRP010048283.1, forward strand.
ACTCAAAAGTTACTTTATTTTTTTTTTTTTACGTAGCCATAATAAAATTGATGTGTAAGTAGACAAAAATCTATCAGTGGGATGACACTTCAATATTTATCTGCTTCTTCAGGGCAACTCATTGTTTCAACTAATGATTTCTTGATGCCAATATAATTCTTACATTTTGGCCATTTTTTGTGGTAATTCAATGTACTTTCCAGTTATGCTTATAATCTTTATGTGCTAAATAGTAAATACCATTTTTTGCTGTTTTCTGTATTTCGGGTCATCTAATGTATGAGGAGTCCATTTTTATTGTTTTTATTTGCTTTTATGCTCGTTCTGCTTTTAAATTTTGATTTTTCATTCACTTTACTCTTTCATTGTTATTTGTTTACAATACACGCGTGTGCATTAGATGTGCAAAAAATTTAGACTAGTTTCTGTCATCGTTGTCTGTTCCAACACTTTGTTTTTAAAGGCTGTGCTTGTGCTTGAGTGTAATCTTTCGTGGTATAGTCCTCTTGTGCAAACTCAAAGCAAAATTGATTGCACACTCAGTTTAATTTAAAAAATGAACTTTAGTAATCATTTTATTCCTCCATTTGGAAAATTTATAAATGATTTATGAAGAGGAGTTCCAAGTACAAATTTCACGCAACCCCCTATCATGGACGGAGTCAGCACCTGACAAGTCGGCGCGGCCGCCAATGCTGCTCCGTTGGATTTTTGAAACTGTGGCAGGGAACCGTTGAAAACTGTGGCAAACGCAGGGAACTTCCAATCTTCCAAATGAAGGAGATGAATGATTTGGATTGGCCTTTTTTAAGTTGTGGGATTTTGTTTTGGGGCCTTTATTTTATTGAAAAACACTAACCCATACCATTGTCATTCGCTCAAATTTCAATGTGGTTTTGAGGTTTCACAAAGTGGGTGCAATTTTCCAATTTCCAAAATCCAAAACTTTCTGATTCTCTTTGCGCCAGTGCGCTGTGACTCGTCGACAGCTGCCGACGGTCGACCCAAACTCCGCCAATCCCTACCCTTGTCGTTGACACCGCCTCCTTTCGCCTGTGAGCCTCTATCGTCCCTGTTGGTTGATGTCGCCTGCCTGTGAATGCGCACATCTATCTTCTTCTTTGTGATGGCTTTAGATGCTTTACTTCATTTTGGTGCTTTAATTTGATTGATGATTTAGTATATGAATTGTGATTATTTATGATTTATGAAAATTGGGAAATTTGTGAATATGTGAATTGATAAATGATAAATTGGGGATTGATCAATGATCGATTGGTGTTGGAAATTGGAAATTGAAAATTAAGTTTACAATTAGATGTAAATGCACCCGCACAACATTTTTCCTAAAATGTTTGAATTTAGTTGGCCTTGTCTGCTAGTGTTGGGCTTACCGGAAATTTTTATTTATAAGCCGAAAATAGAGAATAATTCTAGAAACACTGTACAAGCAAGTGAAATTACTAGGCTATTTTGAATAACTGAAACTATCCACGATCAATTTGATTTAAATTCCTAAAAATTGAAAAAAAATAAAAATCCCAACGATTTTCACTGTGCAGCAAATTCATAATCTTCTCTGTCATGTTTTTCATTGATAACAGACTTTGCACGAAAACTACATTAAAAACTGAATATTGACACTCAGAACTAAAAACCAATAAACATTAAATATATATATATATAGAAAATATGAGACCTGTCTTATCTTCCTTTGGACCTGTGCCCGACATTTTCAATCTCTATATTTTCCAAATTGGTTTTGCCAATTGACTGTCTCAACTCTTGTCAAAGAGAAAAAAAAAAAAAAGTGTCTTATTTCTTATCCCTAAATCGACCTTTGATTCGGAATTATCTACTTTCTATTCGACGAGTTTTAATGCAGTTTGCCTTCTTTTCGAAACATGCACTTGACATTGATATGGCCTCAAGAAAAGTGAAAGGTCAACGCGACAACTAGAGTGACTCAGTGCTGATGCTCACGATTTCGATAGCTTTCCAAAGATTATTCTACAGAGTTTAATGTAATTTTCTTTCTTTTTAATACATACGTAAGATAGAGATATTGTAAGAGGTTAAATTCGCCTTCATTTGCAATATACGCGCATGCCCGCGCAGAACATTTTTCAAAAAATGTTTGAATTAGTTGGCTTTGTTTACTAGAATTGGACCTACCGGATATTTTTATATAAGCCTTAATTCTAGAAATACTGTACTAGCAAATAATAATACTAGGCTGTTTTGAATAATTGAAACTATCCGCGATCAAGTTGATTTAAATTCCTAAAAAAATAAAAATCCAAACGATTTTCACTGTGCAGAAAATTCATAATCTTCTCTATCATATTTTTCATTGATAACAGACTTTGCACGAAAACTACATATTAAAAAAGGGAATAGAACAAATTGACACTAAGAACTAAAAACCAATTAAAAATAAAACAAAAATAGAAAACATGAGACCTGGCGTATCTCTTTTACATTAATCATACGGATGTGTTTACCATTTAACGTATGGATGGCAATGAGACGTGGAGATTGAATGCAGGGACAGATTCACATGGGGTCATGTGGGGTCAAATGACCCCCACAAAAATTTTGGGATTTTTTCTTTTATCGAGTAACCTGCTGTCGGCCCACAACTTGAAGCCTATTTTCCATATCTCCAAATTCAAATAGGAAATATTCGTATTTGCTTCGTTATACAAAACTATTTCACCAAATACTTCATCATTTTATATATATTTAATATACTGTGTAATATGTAAATTACAACTATATATACTACCTTCTAAATTGAGATCCCAATTCATTTCTTGTAACTGAAATTTTGAATTATGCAAAAATTATGCTTGCATTAAATTTCTCTTTTACAATCAAGTAATTCATATTAAAGAAGGGTAACTTACACATTTTCACCGGATGCAGAACTCACCCACGAATTTCTCTTCTTCGTCAACTATCGATCATATTTCATCTTTCGATCGACTTGGAGAGTAATCTCATCAATCAAAATTGAGAATTTGTGGGTTTTTATATCTATTACAATTTTCATGAAACAATGTACCATTACATATTTGGCTAATTTTGAATCATGTAATGCTACCACGGCACATTTTGTTAATTTTGAAACGAGATCTCAATAGAAATAATGACGTATTGGTTTATATGTTCAAGATGAACATACTTTTGAAAATAAATTTCAAATTTCTCTATAAAATTATATTTCTAGCTTCTGTATGTTTTAAAACTTGAGTTTTGACACTGAGAAGGTCGAATTTGAAGCGGGTCTGAAATGGGTAAAAATTCACCCGGCTTGAGGAAGAAGACGACCATCTATGTTTTCTTCTGTTGTTTCCAAAATGAGGAATTTAAAGTATAATCATTTATTGGGCATATAGAGATGATAAACAAGTATTTACTGGGCCATAATATAGGGCATTTGGAAATGATTTAAGTGGAAATTACATAAATCCAGATGTTTAAATATTGCTTTTTAAAAATCAGGTCTAAATTTATTTATTCAAAAATCAGGTACTATATTAAAACTCTAATTAATAACTCTAATTTATCACTCTCTACTCCATCCCCTCTCTCTCGCGCCTCCCCTCCTCTTCCCCTTCAAAGCTCGGCAACCGGCGATGAAGGAGTTGTTTCGACCGACACCACACCACAATCCCCATCATCATTGGCGCTACAGATTAAGTAGGAGAAGAGAAGGGGTGGTGCTGGTGCTGGTGTGAGGCAGAGGCGGTGGAAATTAATTTGTGGTGGTGATGGTGGGCCGTGTGCTGGTGGATCTGTGGTGGCGGTCCGTGAGGTGGTAATGGTGGTCTGTGTGGTAGTGGTCTGGAGATAATGGCGGCCCGTGTGGTGGTGGTCGTCGTTTTTTATTATTATTGTGGCGGTGGTTGTGATGGTGTTGTGGCGGGGTCGGTAACAGTGGTGGTGGTGGTGGTGGTGGTTTTTTTGGTGTTGTGGTGCAGGCGACGATGGTGGTGGTTGTTTTTTGTTATTATTGTGGCGATGGTTGTGGTGGTGTTGTGACGAGGGCGAAGATGTTAGGGGTGTTGTGCAGGCGGCGACAGTGGTGGTTTGGGTGATGGTGTGTTGTTTGTGTTATTGTTGGTGGTGGTTGTGGCGATGGAGGTAGCGGCGACGGTAGGGATGGGATGAAGAGTGTCTGTGGCCAACTATTTGGTCGATTTGTGATCGGATCGGGATCGAGGGACGGGTGTTTGGGTGTATGTGACCAACTATTTGGTTCTCTGTAACTAACTATTAAATAGTGACCTTAAAATTTTATAATTTGTGACTAAAAATATAATATATGACCAACAAATTTGGAAATTTGTGATCGTGATCTATAATTTTTTTTTTTTATTTGTGACCAATTAAATATTTGTGACCTATAATTTTTTGATCTGTGACCTATAAAATTTTTTATTTGTGACCTTTGTGATTAATTAATTTGATAATATGTGGTCAATGAATAGATTGTGATCTATAATTATGTATATGTCACCATTAACTGTATAATTGTGAATTTATTATATCAAAATAATAATTATTTTTAATAAATTAACTAAATACCTGGGTTTTGCATTTTTTAAACTTGAAACATGTGAACTCTTCCCATGATTTAAAATCATTTATTCGGCCTATTATTTTTAAAAAAAAAAAACTCATTTTGTGGGCCTATTGTGCAGTGTTTTATTCTTCGGCATTTATTTTGTTTTTATAGCTATATTTGTTAATCTTTGCCTATATATATATATATGTGTGTAATTTTAAGATTAAATAAATTATGCAAAGTAATTTATTATGCTCGTATTTATTTTGCATATGTTAATTATTTATGTATAGAATAACATATGCAATTTTATGATGAATTAAATTATGTTTTAAATTATTTTATGCAATTTATAATGATTATGAGAATATTTTGTGCATAATCATAACATGTTAAGTTAATATTGTGCTATTAAACTTATTCTCATATTGAGTTAATCGTTTATGCATAAAATAATTAATGTCTAGAGATCTATATAGTATTATTTAATTGGGGATTAGCCAAAGAATCTTTAATTAAATAAAATTATATATTAAATTTAAGATCACGTAAAGAGTAAAGACGTTAAATTGTAATTAATTGTACTTGATATGATAAATTTTATCCCACTAGAACTTTTATTATAGTTAGATAATTAATTAGAATAAAATATCAAATTACATCATAGTTTGCCCACGGAAATTATGAATAAGTACATAATTTTATAGTTTTATTATAAAGTTTGTTTTAGGATAGAATATTAAATTGTTTTCATAATGTACTATGCTTGAATTAAAATTTTATTCCACGGACAATTTTTATGTCATTTTATTCAATTTTAGCATGATTTACATTGATTACATTGGTAAAACATGTAATCTATTCAATTAAGCTTCAATTTTAATATAAGCCATTTTTAATAATTTGTAGTTTCACAACCTGCTAATTCATCTGATATTCATTGTGATATTCCCGAATTAAAGGGTGACAACTATAAACTATGGAAGGAAATAATTCTTCTCCATTATGGTGGATGAATATTGATTATGCTATTAGGAAAGAAGAACAACCTAAAATCATCATTACTAGCACTGCATCAGACATCTCATTTTATGAAAAATGGGAGCAATTTAATTGTCTCAGCGTGATGTTCATAAAGACTGAAATTTCTGTTGATATACGTAGTTATGTCGATCAGCATGACAAGGTCAAAGACTTGATAAAAGTCATTGATTATCAATTCGTCACTTCAGATAAGGCATTAGTAAGCACCCTTATAATGAAGTTTCATCCTTAAAGCTTACCGTGTGAAAGGTATACGTGAGCACATAATGCAGATGAGAGACATTACGGCTCAACTTAAGAAACTCGAGGTTGAGATGTCCGAATCCTTTATTGTGCACTACATCTTGAATACTCTCCTACAACAGTACGGACCTTCCAAAATCTCGTACAACACACATAAGGATAAATGGTCAATAAATAAATTAATGACTATGTGTGTTCAAGATGAATAAAGGTTAATAATGGAACAATGTGAAAGTATAATGTTGACTAAAACTTGTGGAAAAGAGAAGGCTTGAGCCATTTATAGGGGGAAAGGTAAAATACCATCCCAAGATGATATCAAGAAAGATGTCAAGTGTTGCTTCTGTAAAGGAATGGACACATAAAGAAAGATTACGTCAAATTTAAGAAATTGCTTGAGTATAAAGGTAATCCAACCTCATTTGTTTATTATGAATTTAATATGGTTAATGTAAGTATTAACACCTGGTAGATTAACTATGGATCTATATATGGATCTACAATCCATATTGCAAACTCCTCGCAGAGTATGCAAAACCTAAGTAAACTAGTAGGAAGTGAGCAAAATATTTCATTCGAAAACAAGATGGACTCACATGTGGATGTTTTAGGAACATGCATTTTAACTTCAAGTAGTAGCTTTGTTTTGATAGGACCTTTTATGTTTCAAGTTTTTCACGAAACTTGATCTCTATTTCCAGACTTGTATCATTGGGATATTCATTTAATTTTTCAAATACGTCATTCAGTTTATTATATAATTTTTATTGTGCTATGAAGGGTATTTTATCTTATGGTATTTATTGTATTAATTTACAAAACGATATCACTTATAATTCAATGCATGTTCACACTGGCAATAAACAGTGTAATATTAACGAAGACTCATCTATATTGAGTGAATTAAAAGATTAGTAAATAATGGGGTACTCACTATAACACCCCGAATTTTTTTACTATTTTCATAAGGGTATAAACTTAATATTTGGTCATTTAACAAATGAAGTAGTCCATGTCTAGACTTGCCATCACACTAAAGTCCAAAAGTTAAAGTGATAAGTTTAACCCACTTATTTGCTTGAAGGATTTATTTCTTTTGTGTATATTTTTTTATTTATCGTAAATTTGATTTGAGTCCAATATTTAAGTATCATAAAAGTTGATAAAATATATCAAATATTTTACTCATTTTGTAGCTCGTGTTAAATAACTTAATTGGGCTCAAGGAAAAAAATTAAATTTAAACTACTATGTTTGAGATATTCTAATAGAAAAAAAAGTGTTATTATCCAATATTTTATTACTATATAATATATTTAAAAAAAAAAAAAAAGAATACACATGGTTCACGGATTTATACGGTTACCTAGGGTAGTGAAACCGTATTTAAAATTTAATAATTTAAAATCCATTAAACTCATTAGTCAAGGATAATGATATAGTAATTAACCCCATCAAACCTTATTAACATCAATAAATGTTTGAATTTCTAGAGTTATGTGTCATAGGTGTAAAGTGAATATATATGTATTGAGGTGAGAAGTTTTCATTTAGCCACATAGAAATTGATGTTTCACACGTCAACACACATATTTTTGAAAAGGAGTATCATTTTATTTCACAAGTTACATTTCGAAATTTCTTTGGTGTCAATTGAGGTTATATTACAAAGTACAAAGTGGTTAATTCTTATTTCTTGATGTTTATATGAACTTTGGCATGAAATACTATAAGACATTTGAGTCGATTTTTAGGTAAATCTTTCAGGATAGACCATTAGGTTGAATATGTGAATGCTACGGGATATAGGGACCTATTGGACATTGCAACCAGTTTGCTCTAAATTTAAGAATGATGATATGTTATATCATTTATATTTATATAATTTCATTTATTTTTACGGAGTATTCAAAATACTCACTTTTACAATAACTTTTTCAAATTAAAACGAGTCGTGTGAACGTGCACAAGATTGACTAAGTGATGCTTATGGGGTCGCCAAGTAAAATGTTCAGGTTTTGGCAAATTTTAATTTAAGAATCTTTTATATTTAAGTGCACATTAATCTAGAAATTTTGACAAGTGAGCCTTTTCAACATGTTAAACTTTACAATTTAAATCTGTAGTTTTTTGTTTAAATTATATATGAAAAATTTTCATTTCAAGTTGATGAATTAACATTATCAATCAAATCCCAATATTCATGAAATAGCGTTAAATTTTCTCTTAGATTAGATAATTAAGATTTTGGTGACACTTCAACTCTATTTTAAAAAAAATAAAAATGAAATAGATTTTGGGACGTTACAGCTTGGTATCAGATCGCGATTCAACTATTCTGTGGACTTAAAAAAAATATATTGTGTGCAACTATGGTTATATGCAAACGTGACTCCACGTATAAATGAATTGTTTTTTTTTTCCCCTTTTTTTTGCATTAATATTAAAAAATAAAATAAATTAATGCACGTGTATGCATAAAAAAGGATAAATGAAAAAAAAAACCTAGTGGTGGCATTGTTGTTTTTGAAATGCTACCATTGTTAAAATTATTTAATATCGATTTTACATATTTATCATTATCTGAATTCATATGTTTGAAAAGGACAGAGACTCTCAAAGAATATGGAACCCCTATATTTTAACAAAAAAATGTTATTGAGCTACGCTGGCAACATGGAGATTTATGTCAAATTAATTTGCATGTTAGAAAATAATAATGATCTTTTTCAAATCATGCCTCAAATATTTTTAGGTAATAGTTATTTAAAATGATATAATGAAATCGTTAAATTAAAATGGTAAGTCATTGTACTGAAACATCATAATGATAGACTATTTAATTAAAGAACTTAAACTACATAAAATGTATATGTTTAGAAGTGTCTACTTATTTTATTTATTTATTTCTATACATTATGAGATTTCATTGGGAAAAAAGAGAAAAGGAGTATTTAAAATAAGACTCTTGGCCCTTAGTGCTCGTTAATCAACTACCGTCCGACGAACCAAGGTACGAAATAAAATGTTGTGCTCCATTTTATTTTTTCGAGCTTTATATATGAATTATATAAGCTTGAATTCATCAAATACTTATGAAATGTTTAGAATGAAATATGTTATGCGGTTATTAATTTGTTTTAATTTACATGAAGGTATAATGATTAGCCATCATATTAAAATCCCAAGAGCATAATGTATAATCCAATATCACTAACAAAGATGAAACTTAACTGGACACTCGTGTGACAGACGTGACTGGAATTTATCAGACCGCTAGAAAGACATTGAGGTTGTGAATAACCTCATACACTCACTTTCACTTCAATAGAGAGACATGGGAGTTATGATTAGGGATAAGATGCTAGAAGGTAACCCTCCAAAGCATCCAAACACAATTGAGTTTGGCACATATTGTCAAACCCTTCTAAAATTTAATAAATGAAACCGTATCTGAAATTTAATAATTTAAAACCCATTTAACTCATTAGCCAAGGATAATGATATAGTAATTAACCCCATTAAACCTTATTAACATCAAAATACGTGTGAATTTCTAGAGGTATGTGTCCTAGGTGTAAAGTGAAATATAAATGTATTGAGGTGAGAAGTTTTCTCTTACCCACACAGAAATTGGTGTTTCACACGTCTACACACTCATACTTTTGAAAAGGAGTATCTTTTTATTTCACAAGCTGTATTTCAGAATTTCTTTGGTGTCAATTGAGGTAAGAATATATAGTCCAAAGTGGTAAATTCTTATTTCTTGATATTTATATAAATTTTGACATGAAATACTATAAGGCATTCGGGTCGATTTTTATGTAAATTCTTCGGGATAGACAGTTAGGACGAATATGTAAATCCTACGGGATATAGGAATTCTTAAGAAATTCTTTATTGAGCTATTGAATTTTGCAACCAGTTTGTTCTAAATCTAAAAATGTCGATATATTATGTCATTTTATATTTATATAATTTCACTTATTTTTAATAAGTATTCAAAATACTCACTCTTACAATAACTTTTCAGACTAGAACGGGTCGTGTGAATGCATAAAAGATTGACTGGGTGATGCTTATGGGGTCGCCAAGTAAAATGTTTAGATTTCAGCAAATTTTAATTTAAGAATCGTTTATATTTAAGTGCACGTTATTTTAGAAATTTTGACAATTGAGCATTTTCGACATGTTAAACTTTATAGTTTAAATCCGTAAAATTTTTTTTAAAATTATATATGAAAAATTTTCATTTCAAGTTGATATATTAACATTATCAATCAAATCCCAAGATTTATAAAATACTGTTAAATTTTCACTTTGATTAGATAATAAAGATTTTGGTGACACTTCAAGTCTATTTTTTTAAAAAAATAAAAAGGAAATTGATTTTGGGGTGTTACACTTAGTACTCTAGATTTCACTGATTTTGACACATGTATGGACTACATAAAGGAAAAGCAAACTAATAAGTTCAAGAAAGGTGTCAATAGAAGTTCAGATATATTAGAAATCATACATATTGATATATGTAGTCCAGACATGGACTCACATGGTTAGAAATATTCCATCACATTTATTTGAAATTACTCACGATATATGTATCTCTATTTGCTTCATAATAAAAGCGAAGCATTGGGTGCATTTAAAACATTTAAGGCTAAAGTAGAGAAACAATGTGAGAAGCAAATTAAGATCGTAACATCAAATAGAGGTGGAGAATATTACGATAGATACATAGAAAATGGACAGCATCTTGCCTATTTGCTAAGTTTCTTCAAGAATATGGGATAGTTGCCAATACACCATGCCTAGTTCACCAGATAAGAATGGTGTAGAAAAAATAAGAAATAAAATATTATTGGATATTGTGCAAAGTATGCTTAGTAGCTTCAATCTTCCTAAATCCTTATGGATTGAAGCGCTTGAAACGGCAGTGTATATATTAAATCGAGTTCCAACTAAAGATGTCCCAAAGATGCAATTTGAATTAGGTTGGAAACTAAGTTAGCGACATATGCACGTTTGGGGATGCCCGTCTAAAGTGAGAATCTATAATTCACAAGAAGAAGCGGGACCCAATGACCATTAGTATGTATTTCATTAGATATGTTGAAAGGCTTAAAGGATACATATTTTACTATACATCTCACAGCACTAGAATTATGGAATCAAGAAGTGTTAAGGGCATGTTCTCTTTACCATTTTCAAGTCGTTTTCTATTTTCGATTTTCCGAAACAGCGAAAACGCGTTCTCTTTCCCATTTTTGAAAACACGTTTTTGAAAATAAGTTAAAAATTTATAAATGAAACACAAAATGATAAATTTTTCGTTTTGAGTGTTTTCATTTATAATCAAGTCAAAATTTTCAAAATGCGTTTTTGGTGTTTTCAAAATAATTTTTCAAAATGTTAAAAAGAACACATTTTCAACAATCTCAAAATGGACACTCAAAACAAAAACTCAAAATGAATTAAAAATTTAAAACACAAAACACAAATACAAAGAGAACAGCCCCTAAATTTCTTGAGAATGACTTGATAAGTGGGAGCGATCAAACCAGGAACAAAGTTCATTAGCATGATCATTTAGTATCTCAACATTTCACCTCAAGTAACAGATTAGTTATAGTTCACAGTACCCCTCAAGTATAAATAGGTGTCGAACAACTCATCGAAATTCCACAAGCTACTAACAATGTTCAAGTAGATCACATAATTAAGGAATTACCAGATGACGCAGAACGGAAGTTTGTAAACTGGAATCCTCCAGAAAATAATAGCAACCAAACGAATAATATTTTATTCTGAAAATAAAAAGCCTTTAAATAGGCCCTGGAAACCCTAATTTAAGCAAAAATTCCAAAATAAACATCTAATAATTCATAATAACTAAAATGCCAAAAAAAGAACGAAAAAACTTCAAACGCTCACCAACATGCCTTAAACCATGAATTTGAGGTTGAAAACGACGTCAACCGGGGTACCCCAAGTTGGGATGGTATGGAGCACTAAAGACCTTTCCGAAAACTTATTATAATAAAAAATCTGACATTGGTGCAGAAAATTATGACCGTTTCTTCGGGGCATTAGTTTTCTTATCGAATTTTCTATTCATCTCTTCTTCAAACTCCAACGCTAACTGTCCTACATCACCAGACCCTCCTGAACAAACAGTTGAAACACAAGTTTCTTGAGAAGATGATGGTACAACATTAAGAAGATCTATTAGAACAAAAAGGTTGGCAATTCCTAGTGATTATGAAGTATACCTACAAGAGCCTGACTACAGTATTGGAGTCGAAAATGACCCCGAGTCATTTTCACAAGTTAAAAGTTGCAAATGGTCGGAATTATGGTAAAATGCTGTGAAGGAAGAGATGAGTTCCATGAAGAGTGACGGGGTTTGGGATCTTGTTGACTGGCCTAGTGGTGCCAAAGTTATTGACTGTAAATGGGTCTTTGAGATTAAGAAAGACTCACTAGGCAACATTAAGATATACAAGGCGAGACTTATGGCTATGGGATTTACTCAAAATGAGGGAATAGATTACTCAAATCCTTCTATCCGGTATTTAAGAAAGATTCTCTATATATATTTTGGCATTACTAGCCCAATTTGACCTTGAGTTACAACAAATGGATTTGAAAACAGCATTTGTCAATGGAGATTTAGAGGAAAGGATTATATGGAACAATCTAAAGGATTCTCCTCTAATGATGGTGAGCACTTGGTCTGTAAGCTTAAGAAATTTATATACGATCTAAAACAAACATCCCATCAATGGTATTTTAAACTCCATGGAGTAATTTCTTCATTTGGATTTGTTGAAATCCTATGGATCAATGTATAAACCCCGAAGGTTAGTGTGAGTAAGATTTATTTTCTTGTTTTATACGTAGATGACATTTAACTTGCAACCAATGACAAAGTTTGTTGCATGATGTGAATAAATTTCTCTCTAATCATTTTGATATGAAAGATATGGGTAAGGCATCTTATGTCATTGGCATTAACATTCATACAGACAGATTAAGAGGTATTTTGGGTTTGTCTCAGGAAATTTATATCAACAAAAATTTAGAGAGATTTCGGATGAAGGATTGTTCGCCAAGTGTAACTCTCATTGTAAAGGATTATATGTTCAATTTGAACCAATGCCCAAAAATGATCTAGAAAAGGAACAAATGAAGAACATTCCATATGCTTCCGCTGTCGGAAGCTTAATGTATGCTCAGGTGTGCACAACATCTGACATTGCATTTGTCATACGATTGTTATGACAATATTAAAGTAATCCAGGTATGGACCACTGGAGAGCATCAAAGAAGTTAATGAGATACCTTCAAGGAAACAAAATTACATCCTTATGTATAAACGGATGGATAATCCAGAAGTGAGCGGATACTCAGATTCAGGCTTTGTCGGCTATGTTGATTCACTAAAATCTACATCAGGGTATATTTTTATGATGGCTGGTGGAGCTGTATCGTGGAGGAGTGCAAAGCAAAACTTGACTGCTACTTCTACTATGGAAGTCGAGTTTGTTTCCTATTTTGAGGCTACTTTGCATGGTGTATGGATCAAAAGTTTCAAATCTGGGCTTAGAGTTGTGGATTCAATTTCTATTCCATTGAGAGTTTATTGCGAAAATTCAAGTGTTGTCTTTATGAATAAGAACAACAAAAGTGGTAATCGAAGTAAACATATCAACATTACATATTTACCCATAAGTGATCGTATTAAAGAAAAGAAAGTAGTCATTGAACACATAAGCACTAAATTGATGATCACATGTCCTTTGACTAAAGGCATGCCACCATTGAAATTCAAGGATTGTGTAGAGAAATTGGGACTTGGTTCCACTATGTAATAGTGTATACAATTTTTGTACAAAAATCTTATTTATTATGATGTTTTCTTATATTCATGTCTTCCTAATTCATTTTAGAAAATAAATCTTTTTAGGACCAAAAATAAGACATGTGTTCTTTTTCATTAAGTATTGTTACCACATAAAAATAATTCTTGAGGAACTAAATATATTGTAATACATAGAAGATAAAACTCGTTATTATAGGACTCATCGCCATGATTCGTGTGTTTATTTATTAAGAAGGACAATTGATGGGATTAAGATGAGACATTAGGTTGAATGTGGGGACCAAGTGGGAGAATGTAACCGATCCATTCATTCTCGTTTCTTCAAGGGGCAATTGTTGGTCCACATTCATGGTTTTAGTTTTCAACATTTACAAACAACATTCATGGTGTTTCATTTTACCATTGATTGGAAATAGAGGTAGCCATTGATGGGATTTGGATATATATATATAGATGGGTTTAGTCCATGAGCTTCACCACCGAAAATACACATATACACCATCAATTTCACCACCGAAAATACACAAAATACACAAGCCCACAATAGATTTTTCAGTTATAATTTCTTGTGTGCATGGCAGCAGAAGAAGACACGCAATCACTTTCTTGTTTTAGCTATTGATGATAGTTTGATTGACAGAAAGCTCATTGAGAGGCTTCTGAAAACATCTTCTTTTTTCAATAGTGGATTCCTTTTTGACTTTTGAATATGATTTTAATCAATTTAGCTTCCTTTTTTTGGGTATTTTGCTTTTGCACGTGAAAGTTACTACAGTTGATTCTGGTAACAAAGCTTTAGAATTTCTTGGTTGGGAAGAAGATGACAGAAATGAAAAAGTCAACACCAACTTTGGCTTCTAAATTGCTTCGTGATCTAGACTTTTCTTTTTACATTAAAATCTAGAAGAAGTCTAGAATAATCTAAATTGGTAAGAATTATTTGCACCCATCGATATACTAGAATTGTGTAGAGAAATCTTCCACCGACAATAGCTCACTATATATATTCATGTTCAACTTGTACATTTTGTGTATGAGAGAGAGAGAGAGAGAGACGGAGATGTGTATATGAGTGGTGTGTGAGACAACATGAGAGAGTGAGAGATAGTGAGTGGATAGAGAGAGGAAATAATTGGTGCTTCCTTTAATATAAATAATGTGAGTTGTGTGCTTAGTTTGTAAAAATATTTTTGTTAAAAAAATTATTTTCATTTGCTTTTTAAACTCATCAATTTGTTATTAAAGCAAGGCGATTGGGGACAGATTTTTTGGGTTTCTTGAGATCGTGCACAAAATGAGATTGTGAAGCTTTGATAAAACTTACTTGATTACAAGAGGTAAATCAAATCACGATGGGTGACCTATAAGTGGTAGGCGGAATTAGGAAGCTCAATAATCAAAATTATGCCACATGAAAAACTTGCATTGAGTCATATCTCCAAGAGCAAGATCTATGGAAAGTTGTCGGTGGAGTTGCGGCTCCGAAAAAGTGAAGAATCAAAGTGCGAAAGAATATGTTCGTATTAAAAAACAATCGAGGAAGAATTATTGGAGCACATAAGAGACAATAATACACCCAAGGAAGCATGGAGCACTTTGGCCACACTATTCTCAAAGAAAAATGACTTGAGATTGCAATTGCTGGAAAACGAGCTGCTCTTGATCACTCAAGGTGAACTAACGATAAGTCAATATTTTAACAAAGTTAAATCTCTTTGTCGTGAAATTTTCTAATTAGATTCTTCGAGTAAGATTTCGGAGTCTGGAATGAGAAGAATAATAATATATGGTTTGAGTCCCGAATTTAGATGTTTCTTTGCCACAATACAAGGTTGGTCGGAGCAACCTTCAATAATAAATATGGCCAATCAAGAAGCGTTGACTAAGAAAATGTTAGAGTGTCTCAATAAAGAAAGAAGAGGAAGAAGTGTTATTCTACCATAAAAGAAGAGATCAATTCCGTCAACAAAACAATAAAGAAATAAAAGAAGGTAAATTTAAAGGACAAATTGAAGGAATCTATCAGACAATGGGAGTTAAATAAAATCGCGACAAAAGAGGCCAATTGTTCAAGGAATATCAACGAACTAATGGCTCGTGTTATGTATGTGGCAAACAAGGTTATTATGCTAGAGATTGCTGGTTTAAAAAAAGAGAATATAGCAACCTTTAACAAGGAAGATAAATACAATAGTGAAGAAGATTGAGATGTTGAAACATCAACAATAATTGAGCACGCTTGAGAAAAGAAATTCAATTCAAGCTTAAAGGACGAATCAACATTGGTGGTAGTCCTACTTGAACAAATGGATTGATAAGATAATTAGTTCAATGACTTAGGACAAGATAATTGGATTGACAACTCAAGAGAAGTCATCACGATTCATGAAGAGTCTACTTATTGGACTCCGCAGATGGAGGAATTACCAGACTTTGAAGAAGTGTTTCAAGAAACATATGCTTGGCAGATACCGTAGGGTGGAACTGCTAGATTTAAAGGAAACAGAAGAACAAATTGCAAGAGGAGGTCATAGAAGCACAACAAAGCACTTAGGGATCTAAAGAACTACAGATATCAAATGTTAAAGTTGAGTTTATAAGAGGGTAGAACTACCGGACTCGGAAGAAGTGTTCGAAAAAGCATATGCTTGGCAGATACCGCCAAGGGTGAAACTGCTGGATTTAAAGGAAATGAAAGACAAATTGCAAAAAGAGATCATGGAAGCACAACGAAGCACTAAGGGATCTAAAGATCTACATGTATCAAAGGTTAAAGCTGAGTTTATAAGAGCGATATAGAGCCCTGGACAAAATAACGTGGATTAAGAAACATTAGTGAAGGATCAACAGAATCTACAGGAAGAGATTGAGGTACGTACAAACTCAAGATCACAAATAAGGAAGTTGGGTGGAAGTAAGAAATCAAGTATCAAGTATTCTAATTTAAAAATAGAAAATGAGAAAATCATGAAAGAAACGGATACATTGAATGAAGGGCCAGATATATTGAACGAAGGATCGATTGCTTCAAAACATGTCGAGTTCGAGATAAAGCTCGACATGAAGAAAAGGGAAAGTCTTAAAATGAAAGCCGGTGTTGAAGGGGAGAATTGAAAGAATCCGCACCAACTTTGGCTTCTAAATTTCTTAATAATCTAGACTTTTCTTTTTGCCGCAAAATCTAGAAGTCTAGAATAATCCAAATTGGTATTAATTATTTATGGCCACCGACTTACTAGAATTGTGTAGAGAAATCTTCCACCGAAAATAGCTCACTATATATATGCATGTTCATCCTATGAATTTTGTGTATGAGTGATGAGAGAGAGAGAGATACAAAGAGATGTACATATGAGTGGTGTGCGTGAGAGATAGAGATACAAAGAGATTTATTTTTAAACGAGCAATTTGATCTGTCATGTGTTGTCTGAAAATCCTATTTGTTCTCTGGTTCTTGCAAGAAGTAATATAAATCTTGTCATTATAGATTATTGTATGCCAGGAATGACAGGAATGACAGGCTATGATTTGCTCAAGAAAATGAAGGAATTTTTCTTGGTTTCTTCCTTTTGGTTGCTCATCATTCATTTACCACACACGAATTTATTTCCTTTCCTGGAAAATATGTCAATCAATCTTGTTACGTATACATCAAACTTACGTAATGACTTTTTTAATGTCACATGACAATTTTTTATTGGAAAGTTTAAGATACAATTAGTTTTTTCATCCAGTCATCTCCCTCCAACTCATCTTCTGGTGTTGCTTCTGAACAATTTCTTCATGCAAAGTAAATTAGTTCCATGGCAACTCTCCTAATCCAGGCTGCAGTTTTGTGGGATTGATGTGAATGGCCACATGGGTCCTTTTCTTGCATATCAATGAGAATCTTTGTGAAATCTTTGATTTGTGTAATCACGTATATTGAAAGAAAATTTTAGCCCAACCTATTTTTTCCAACCAAAGTCATCTTTCCATTTACAGGGGTTGGTTGGACGAAAATTATAAAAGAAAGTATTAAATAGTATTAAAGAGGAAACGACCACCAAAAGTCCACAACATATTTAGAAGATGTTGCCAAAAAGAAATCCACTTTTAAGGAGCTTTTAATCACTCACAAACATGCTCTTAGCATGATTAATAGTACTAACTAACAATATAAAGACATTAAAATTTTGACTCTACAGTTCTGTCCAGCACTTAAATTCCAGAGTCTCAAATTCCATTGTAAATATGGGGCTTTCTTGTTTTTTGCTGGGAATCTTCATCTTTGAGAAACATACCAGTTGTTCTTATGTCCTCTGAACATGTTTCCTCGAGGATCCATTGGTAACAATTTTTTTACAATTTACTCGAGCCCCGTGTATTATATGATGAACAATCTCGTCTAAGATTCTTTGTTCCTTCGTTAAAAGCCTGACATGCGCACAATTTTCATAAATGGATAGTTGATCTTCTATTATATTGAACTTCTGCATGATTTGGTGGGATAATATTTGATAGATCGAATATATGAGATAGATGCTTAGAGGAAGGAGCAGAAGAATTTTTGCTAAAGCCAGTGAAAAGAATCAAGCTTAAGCAGCACATTATTAGAAGAAAGTGCAATGAAAAGTCTAAAAAAAAGAAGAAAAGCAAGAAAAATCAACAAAGCATCTGAAAATAATCAATTACAGACAGCATTGAAAGCCATGGATGAAGACAAAACAAGCCCCAACTCACTTTGCTGTTCAATTAATCATTGGAATTATTAATATTTTTTCTTTTTTCGATTTAAAATGTTTCTTGACCTTTTTTTAGTTCTTGTCCTTTATTTTTTGCTCATCTTCGTTTTTTTTTTTTTCAAATATTAGCGGACTTTTATAGAGAGAAAAGGAAGAGGAGAGCCATCATGATGAAATATCTATCCAAACTTTTTGATACTCTAATGTCGAATCAAAATTTTTCATTAAGGGTGTATTTGATTGCATTTATTTTTCATGAAAAATGTCAATTTTCTACCAACATTCCTATTTTGAAGTGTTTGATTATTATTATTTTCCATAAAAAAATATTTTTCAATTTTTAAAAATATACCTAACTTTCTTTGTTTTTAAAGAAAATATTTTTTTTTTTGTAGGTTTTTGTTTTCTTTAAAATAAGAAAAATATTTTCTTTTTTATGATATATCTTTCATACCAATCAAACGGGCTCTAATATCTTTCAACCTTTGAAATCAAGTTGACAGATTGAGGCCTATATTTTAATTTTCCAGTAATTTTAAATTGTTAGATCCCAATAATAGAAGTCAATCGCTTGACATGACATTTCTTTAATTTGCTTAAATAATTAATATTTCTTCTTAACTGTTTTGTTGCTTCAATCTAAATTTTCAATTGAATATAATTATGACTATTTTTATTTCCAAAACAGATATTAATAATCATTTATCTAGAATTTCCTATATAATGCACACACTCAAAATGGAAAGATACCATAGTTTTATATGTTGTGAGAAAACGAAGTTCACGCAACTTGAAGATTGTTTTAGTCCGTGTTTGATGCGGGTTAGAATTAGATTTTTGACAGATTTTAATAAAATTAATAAAATATGTTGTTGAAAAGTTGTAAATTTTATAAAATATGTGGTTATAATTAAGAATACAATCGTGCCATATGGACATCAAAATTGATATAAAATTTAACATAATGTCGCTTGACAATCTATCATTGAACTATTAAAACACAGTCAGCTTTTATATACAATCATCTACTACCATATGCAATTATATTGAACTTTCTGTCAAATCATTTTGGTAAAGTAGCTTTATCCTTTTTAATAATATTCATAATGAAAACTATCAATAATCGCTCTACATGACATATGCATAACATATTATTATTTGATGCATGATACAATTAAAAACTAAAACATTAATGCACCAAATAACAAATTGTCATGAGTATGTCATGTAGAGTTATTATTGATAGTTTTACTATGAATAATATTACTCTAAAAGTAATTATTGACTTTAACTTGAATTAAATTTGATGTTTAATTTGTATTAAACAAGAACTTAATTTAGTTTGGGGTGATTTTGCAAGAATAGAATAACTGGCACCATCAAATATCAAAACGGATAACGCCACGGAATTTTTTATTTGAAATACTCGGATTTATGTTGTGCTTTGACCTCGTAATAGTACATTTGTTCCTGGAATTATTAAAAGTATAATTATACCTGGTAACGTAAGCCGCAATAACTAAAGTCCCTCTTTACTTTCTCTATCCGAAAGATGTTCTCACTCTAAATTCTCTCAATCTTGCGAACCAAAAAAGTTTCTTGAAAAAACCCAAGAAAGTTTCAGGTGAAATACCCTTTTGAATTCAATAAAGTTCAATACTTTATTTTATGTTTGTGTATTAATTCTTTTGCAAGGTACATCATACATGCATATATATTGTGTTTTGGTGTGTATGTGATGTGATCTTTAGGTTTCAGAGTGGTCCTTTTTTTTCTATCTGAATATGGGTTTTTTGGTTTGTTTTGATGGTGATCATGGCTAAAGATTGATGGGTTATTATTGTGATCTTACTTGAGTATTTGGTTTTCTTGATGCCCCGTTTGCGTTTTATTGAACAATCCCTGTTGTTAGAGGAGTTAATAATTGTTATCATGAAGGGTTTGTATGCCTGTTGTATGATAAAATAAATAAACGAGAGTAAAAAATATATATTTTCTTTTGTCAAAAAAAGTTGGTAGTAAGCTTTAATTTGACAAAGCTTTAAATATCTATTATCATGGTTTCCCCCAACATTCAAAGGTTAGGCAAGGTGATTACGAATAGAAAGGTGTTGTATGGGAAAAAAAGAGTAAAAGACCAGATGGAAGAATGGGGAGCTGCAATAATTAGTTTTGGAAAAGAAGTTCGAATAAGAACCTAGGCTTGCAACATTGGGAACAAATGTCGTGAATGTAGGTATAGATTTGTGCCAAATGTTGCATTTGGAAAGAAAGATGATTGGTAGACAAGGCTGGTGTTGTTTGTAGGTTTCGACAGTGGGGTTAATTGGTAAATGTGGGAATCTCAGTGGGACTGTTTTTATTGGGTATTTTGGCCACGACTGGTGGTTGTCATGGAAAATGAGGAGAAAAAAGTTTGAAAATAATGTTTTCACTTTGTTCAATTGAACTTAGGCTACCAGAAATGAACTAAAACAACATCAAAATTGAAATATCAAATATAAATGTTGTGCTTGCCTTTTGTTTCAATAAAGGAAATAAGTAGTTTTGGTAACAAAAGATATTTTTTATTATAATTTTCCTCAAACTATTGACATACAAGGAAATGCAACTCACAAGAGCCACTTCCCTATATGCACCGTTTTGGTTCTCTAAATTCTCCCTTGCAACTAGAGAAGCTCTTTGAAAACCTTACGATATTTGCGGCAAAATAAATACTAAGTTAACAAAAATACTGTTATCTAGATCCATTTTCAACCTACATATGAATGAGTAGATTACATGCATATGCATTTGTGTGTGTATATCTGTATACCTGTTATGATCAAACAAGTGCTTGAGTTATGTGTTCTGATAACCGTGTCAGATGGCTGAATGCTGATGGTTGGAGTGATTTGGTGAAAGATTTTATGGTTCTTTATGTGCTTTATAGAAGTTCTTAGGGGATTAATAGTTTTAAAGTTTTGATCATGTAACCTACACGTGTAATTGTTATTTGACTGGGCAAGTGTGTCCATATATTGAAGGTTGAGTATAATTTCCGTAAACTTGAACTCTTTTTTCATTTTAAACTTGTGATTCATTGCATTTAATGCCTTGTGATAGTAATTTGTGATGTTTCTCCTGATGTGTGTCCCTGACTACTGCATTTTTTGTCAACTAGATTGCCTTCTTTACTCAAACCAACAAAACATGAACGGAGTGGCCCAATTGTATCAAATGCTTAAATGCCCTGTTGTGAAAATTAAGTATAATAGTGACCCAACTGAAATTTTTCTTAAATTTCATTGGGCGTCATGTTTCTTATGCTGCACAATTTGTATCACCAACGTTTTTTGTTATTTTTCTGTATTTGTTAATGTGATAACCATTTTACCTTATGTTGATTCATTCATTGGAAAAGATTCCCCTTGAACTATTGTTTTTGTCCATACACTTTTTTGTTTTGAGTTTTTTATATGTTAATTTACCTAACTGCCTGAATTGATGCAATCATTTCAGGTGGTATACATATTGGATTGATTAGAAAAAATTAGCAAAAGCACAGTTCTGCATACGGTGTCATGAAAAATTAGCCACCTTATATTAATCTCATCTTGTTGGTGAACTTGCAAAATGTCTACCGGGGAAGGTAGGAAAGTTTCAGTTCAAGACATACAGCTGGTAAGTTTCTCAACTTCATGTACACATTTTGCTTATAAATGCCTTTGTTCTTTCTTTTAGTAAATAGGACTCCATTATAATGCAATGAAGATTTGGAATGTCAGCATATGAGGATGTTTATATAATGGTGCTTTGAGAAGCACCTTCTCTTTAGTTGGCTATTTTTGTGCACATATTTTTGAAGTTTGTCTTGATAAAAGAGAGCCCAATGGATGGCCGCATGACTTGGTTCATTCATTGATAATATTGTCGCTAAGAAAGTAGAAGAAAGCTCTCTAAATGAATATAATCAGTGTCTTTTTCAGAATATGTTAATTTATTTAGAAGTTTTCAATTTGTACTTATAGTTTTTGGAAAAATGACATGCAAAAGTTTAATCGTCTATGATTTTGGAACTAAGGACAATTTTTTCTTGTAAGGTTTAGGTCACTGCTTTTCTGTGGAAGCAATAGTAGTTCCCCCTCCCCATCTTTTTTGAGTATATTTATCTTTAAATATATCTATCATGGTAAAAAATATATACTGTCATGGTGCTAACCTTGTACTCTTCAATAATATCAGGTTCAAAATCTTATAGAAAGGTGTCTTCAGCTTTACATGAGCCAGAAGGAAGTCGTAAATACTCTCTTACTCCAGGCAAAGATTGAGCCTGGTTTCACTGAACTTGGTAATGTCAATTCTTGGATAGAGTTTTCTTCTTCTGTGTGTTCTTATTAGGTAGTGAATTTTACTTGCACAACATAACAGACATAAGATGATTAACTTGAAGCTACAATGTGAAAAACTGTATAATCATCATTTCCTTATGCATATTAGAACCTGAACTTCTTTTAGTAAAAAATATGTATTCCTCATTTGAGGCTTCAAATTTTGTTCCGGTTTAGTATTTGATATGGGCAATGGATTTGTCTTAACCTAACTAAGTTTGATGGTTGATGCTAGTATGTGATAGTGAGTTTTATATGTTTCACAACATGGTGTCCTTGGTTACAGGAGCCCTTGTAGTATACCAATTCTTCTCAATCTATTATGAAGAAAATTTTAGAGGTCTTGTGTTTTCATGTTTGTTTTCATTGGAAAGGTTTAGTAGGCAGGTGCATATTGTGTATAGTTAGGGTAGTGACTTGGGACAAATTATACTCCGTGCTCGCTTGGTAGTGCTTTCAAGTGTTTATAAGTTGTGGATCATATGTAATGTGCGGATAATAAGTGAGTAGTAAATAATGGGTTCTACAAATTTTTGGATAAAAATATGTTTGACTAGCTTAAAAAATGTAAGCTTTTGCCAAACATGCACTCAATGTCATGAACATGAAAACCTTGAGTATTTTCGATCTTCAAAGTTATTTGGATTCTTCAACCATTTTGTTACATTCTTCTGTTATAACAACAGAAGTTCTGGGCATATGTCTGTTTTTTTTATTTAGACCTGCTACTGAAAGATAACAAATTCCAAGCATGCTATTTTCTTGTCCGGCCATTATGGAAGTCATGAGGCAACATTTGATGTGTTACCACCACTTAGCTTTTCTACAATAAACAATAGAGGAGAATTTTGTGCTAATAAATTTCTATGTTGTAGCAGCAATCAGCATATTTTGTCATTCCTGCGCTTGATAATTGTTAACATAAATCTGGTCTGTCTTCCAGTGTGGCAAAAACTTGAACAAGAAAATCCGGAATTTTTCAAGGCATATCATCTCAGGTTAATTGTGAAGGACCAGATATTGCGATTTAATCAATTACTTGATAGACAGATTCAGTTGATACGTCAATTATATCCAACTTTAGTCGCTCCCAATCCTTTGTCCAATGGATCTCAGATTCATCCAAGTAAGCAAGCTAGTTGATAAGTGGTTTTTTTTATATGAAGGTTATACCTTCTTCTGCAAAGCAAAAGTTATACAGATAAAAGAGGTGTTCCTCTGTTGGTATTTAGATTCCTACATAGATGAGACACTTGATTATATACAAATTTACGTTGGGATGTTGACATGCTCATCTTAAATTCTATTTCCTTGTACTTTGCTGGTTACTTTCCTAGGGATAGGCTCATAGGATTAAAGAATCTACCTCTCTTCTTCATCAGGGGCTGTCAATGGATTGATAAACTATGGTTCACTAATTAGCACTTTAACCTATGTTCTGATTAATCTTATATCTAAGTCAGCTTTATATGATTATGATAACAGAATTTAGATGTTGCTCCTTCAATTTGATGACTTAAGCATTGGGGAAGATTGTGGTGAAAGAGTACACGGTGAAGCTTTACATTACTTAATGCTTCTTTTATTTCTTGGATAGTCTTTTGGATTTATGAAGTACATAGCAAGCTCAATGTGGCAGCTCATTTAACATTTTAAAGGAGAAGAATATAAGCAAGCTTAACATTCCGTCTTAATGTCTACCAAATATTGCTTAGACTGTTGATCGTACTTGATGAGAGGGCGTATATAGGTTTTGAAAACAGGATAGAAGAAGTTGTTATTGTTAGAACAGTTGTTTTGTTGCTAGAATAAGTTTAAAACTGAAACATGGCACTGCCTCTAACGTTTTTTTCTTAAACCTCTTTCCCCTGGATACTTCCATATCTGATTTTTGTGTTGTATTAGATACTAGGTTGTCGGAGCTCTATTATGCCGAAACACTTTTAATTTTTATAAAAATCTTTTCATAATCTACAATTGTTTAGTCCTTCATGTCAAAAAATTTCTATAGTTTATCGTGAAGGTGATGAACTGTCAAATAGGTTTTGCCTTGTAAGTTCAGCTAGTTCTGAACTTCTGAGGGGTCCAATTTGATATTCACTCTGGCCTGTAATGATACCTTATTTTTATTGCTCCATTTTCTATCAAATTTAGAACTCAATTATGACAAGATTTTAGGCTGAATCATCTTCCCGTTTGAAGGTCCTTCCATTAAATAGAAATTGTTACATCCAAAATATGGTAATGATCTAATTACAATATTTTACAATCAATTATATATGTATTTACGGAATGTGAGATCTCCGTAAT
>CAIGRP010048297.1:0-19704 GCA_903798385.1 Fraxinus cuspidata
ATATATATATATATAAATATATAATCGGTGCTGCTTGCACAAGGATCCATTCTTTTGGAAGACTAAGTTTAAAAGTTTCATTTTAGCTGGGTTTACTTTTAAGTTAAAACTAGGTTGCATAATTGCTTGAATGGAAGCATCATTACCGCTTGAGCATTATTATAGATGCATGTAATCATTATTTCATGGATACCAATTGACTGAACTTGCATCGCACGTCATAGTTATAGTTTTGAGTTGGTGAAACATATAAGTGTTTATTCTCCATTATGTTTAATCGCATAACAAGAACCAGATTGGTTTTGTTAATAAAACACCATAATACAGAGGTCTTTTTTTTTTTAAGCAATTAACTTTACCATTTTTGTTAAGCAAGTGAAAAAAAAAATAAAAAAAAATCTATGTGGTATTATTGTCACCCTTGGTTTCTTTTGGTAAGTGTTATGCCCTAAGTCCAATTGATTTTGTATATAAACACTTTTAATATATTCAATGTATTTTATTTATGGTAGATCTATTATTTAATTGATTGAGTTATTATTCTAAGAAATTAAATTAAAATAGCCCGTAGATTCTCCTCTTAGTAATTTGTTTATCACAAAGAGTTGTGATTGTAAGAAACAAATCACATATAATTGAATCTCAAATTATTCGTGGTCACAACTAACAATGAGATACAAATATCATTATTATTGATAGACCAACACGTTGGGCATTTCTCGCTTATAAAGTGAATAGTTGATTTCACAAGTTAAAATGCAGTGATATTTAAATGGATGCATGTATGTGTTTGTTATTAGAAAAAAAATTTGGAGACCCACTCGAGAGATTTCATAGGATAACTATTTGAGTGTCAGTTGTTGATGTCTAATGTTCAGTAATTGAATTAGTCATTTAACTTGAGATCATTATAGTACCTTATATGGGGACATTCATACTTTGGTGATATTTGATGTTGCTTGGTCAGGAGTTGCTAATACGACATCATTCGGGTATGTCAAGAATCATATAAAGGCCGTGAATGATCAATAGATTATTTGCCACTCTTAGATAAGAAGAGATGATCTACATTTCATTTAGTTAAGTTGATGACGAAATCTTTGGCTAAGTTGTGCTCATAAGTCGAAAAGAATTTTCGACATATATTGACTTAAGAGTATGATGAAAAATATGATCAATAATTGAAATTGACACACATACATATTTAGTAATTGATCGAATCATATTGATAAATGAATTATAATTTCATGATAAACAAATAAATTTGGTTTTGTCATACAACATGACATTTTCTGTCACATTTATTGTTCTAATACATTATTAGATGTCAATCTAGGACGATGAATATAAATTGATGATAAATTGAAGATAGGTATTTTAATTTATCGATTCTGATTATATCAAAATAATTCACGTCGTTAAACATCTTGATTGGAAACCTAATGGGTCAACACAAAAAGGAGAACTGATATTGGAATTTGCATAATTAATTAATTGGGTCACTTGTTAATAAGCCAAGTTATTTAATTGAATTAATTAATTTATGGACCAAGTTTAATTAATTAAATTAATTAAACATTGGACAGGGTCAAATTTAATGAACGGAACAAATCCACTTGAACTTCTAGGGTTTGAGAAACCATAATGCACAATCATTATCTTCTTAGCATAAGAAAAGAGACGTTATTATGTCATTCTTGTTCCCTAGATTTTCATTAAGGGTGGATAATTGGAGAGCTCTGGATTGTAGATCGTGATTGTGTTCCATAGAATTAACTAAATGTATGATTCTTATCACAGTGTCTAGCTAAATACAAAGCAGATCCTAAATGAAAATTGAAATTATTTTAAATTTTGCTATGCATGAATAAGTAAATTCCCATTACTTTCAACATTTTCCAATACAAATGTAATTCTCTGTGTCTCTTAACAAACATTGAGCACACACTCTTTGTTGGGTTTTGTAACCTATATTCATCTAGGGATCCATGATTTCGTATATTGGACCTTGAAGAGGTTAAAATAGGGTCCAAGGAAGAAAAATAGTGTTGCGGTGCTAGCAGCCGCTTGAAAGGTGAGGAGGTGAATATTTTACCAAAACTTAGCGTTGGGAAGCCATACATTTAGTGCCGAGATACTCTCACTCGTCACTCGCTTGGCGCACAGTTTCCACTCTAGCACCAGGTTTGACGGGTTTTTTCCTTTTTTTTTGTTTTTTGTTTTTAAGGTGATTTCTAACCTAGTTTCCATCTTTTGTGTTATTATTAGGGTTTGATATGTACCTCTATAAATAGTAGACTCTTCTTTACAAGTTAATTCATTACTGCAAGTTAGAATTGTGTAGGAATACAATATTGTTGTTGTTTCTCTCTTTATTATAGTTGAATAAAATCTCCATTTCCATGCCGAATTAAATTCATATTTTTTGTACTCTTGTTGTTGTGTTCAATATTTCAAATCGTGTCGTATAACCTCGTTCGGTTTCTAACATGTGGTATCAAAGTTTTGGTTTAATTTGTTTTGAGGTTTTTATTCTTGACGGCAACCATGAATTACGACATTCCACTTTTGGATCATAGGATTAGATTCTCGTTGTGACAGGTAAAGATGCGAGTAGTACTTGCTGAGATGGATTTGGATGATGTGTTGTCAATAGTTGACAAGATGCCTACAACTTGAACTGTAGAGGATAAACAACGTAAGGATTGGAAGGCACTTTCACAGACTCATTTTCATTTTTTGAATAATATTCTTCAAGAAGTTTTGAAAGAGAAAATGGCAACTACGTTGTGGTTGAAGTTGGAACAATTGATCATGACTAAGAGTCTCACAAGAAAATTGTACCTAATGCAAAGGTTGTATTCTCTTCATATGACAGAAGATAAATCTTTGGAAGATCATCCGGCTATTTTCAAAGAAAGGGTCTCTTATTTGGAGACCTTGGAGGTAAAATACGATGAAGATGATTTGGCTTTCATTCTACTGTGTTTGTTGTCCACTTCGTTTATGTTGTTTATAGACATAATTTTATATAGTTTTGATATTCTCACCATTGAAGATGTGTACAATGCTATGTTTTCAAAGAAAAGATGAAACACCTAGTTAGATCTGAGGATAGAGATGGAGAAGACCTTGTTGCTTATGGTGGTCACGAAAGGGGCAGGTAATCAAGTTTGTTTTTATTGTAAGAAGAAATGACACATCAAGATGGATTGCAACAAGTTGCACAACAAAGGGAATTTAGCTAATAATCTGAAGGGAATGTAATTAGATACTTCAGGCAAACCCAATATCGTAGATGATATTAGGGTAATGGGAAACTTTTGGCTATTTTTGATAGTGAATCTAAACCTGATGAGGATTGGATTCTGGATCCAGCTTGAGCTTTTCATATGTATCCTAGTCGGTATTTTTTTGCAACATATGGAACAATTTTGAAAGGTGTCGTGGTTATGGAAAATAACCCACCTTATCGAGTAGTTGGTATTGTAAAGTCAGGCTTAAGATGTCAGATTTAGAACACTTGATCACGTTCAAATGTTCCAAATTTGAAGAAAAATTTCATCTCATTGGCTATTTTTGATTCAAAAGGGTATGAGTTCATTGATGGAGGTAGAGTTTTGAAGGTTTGCAAAGCTGTCCAGGATATATTGAGGGCCAAAAAAAGGTCCCATTTATACATCGTGCAAGGTCGTGCACAATAGTTGAAGAACAATCGGC
Organism: Fraxinus cuspidata; assembly: GCA_903798385.1. NCBI lineage: Eukaryota > Viridiplantae > Streptophyta > Magnoliopsida > Lamiales > Oleaceae > Fraxinus > Fraxinus cuspidata. The sequence continues at coordinate 3,721 of CAIGRP010048297.1, forward strand.
AAAGGTTTAGTATAGTGATGGATATTCAGCTTGGTACATTATCGTTAGGACTTGGTTTGGGGTCCCTGTGGAAAAATACAGCTTAGTTGAGTTCAAAGGATATGGGTAACATCGCTTTGCCACCATCACTTGTAGTGCCTTCGTATTCAATTGCTAGGACGAACCCAGTGGAGTTAGGTACAAGGAAGCTAATTTTGTTGCGCATGCTTTAAGTGTATTTGAAGGTATTAAGTCTAGAAATGGGCTTTCTACAAAAGCATTTTTTGGTAATTCTGTTTCAGGGTATGTTTTGGCCTTGTTTGGTAAATTTTAAATCATTTGTGACTTTTGGTTGAACCCGAGATAATTATGTGGAGCAATGCTTGGATTCATTAATCCTCGTTGGGTATCGTGGAAGAGATGGATATTTTTTTAGTTTGTTGAATAGTTTAATTCATTCCTAGCAGTTGGATTTTTTTTTCTAGGGCGAAAATTTTTGGAGATTTGTTAGTTGTAGTGGAATTTGTATCAAGGTGGAGATTGTTAGATTTTGCGAAGCAAATTCATCTAGGGTTGCATTGTTTGGTGTATTGGGCCTTGAAGAGGTCAAAATAGGGTCCAAGGAGGAAAAATGGCTACGACGCCAACTAGCTACTCGAGAAGCGAGGAAGTGAATGTTTTACCAAAACTCAATGCTTGGGCGCCATACACTCAGCGTTGAGCATTGTAGCTGCCGCTCGCCTAGCGCGAGGCTTTCACTCGAGCGCTGGGCTTGACACTCGAGCGCTGGGCTTGATAGGTTTTTCCTTATCTTTGTTTTCGTGCGATTGTTGACCTAGTTTCCATCGTCTTTGCTATCATTAGGGTTTGACATTTACCCCTATAAATAGTAGTTTCTTCCTTTATAAGTTAATTCATTACTGCAAGTTAGAATTCTACATGAACACAATATTGTTTTAATTTGTCTCTCCATTATAGTTGAATAAAATCTTCAATTCCTTTGCGAAATTAAATTCTTGTTTCTTATGTTCTTGTTGTTGTAATCAATAATTCATGTCATGTCATATAACCTTGTTCGATTTCTAACATTCTTAAAATATGTTGGCATTTTACACAATGTTGTTTGATGTGATATTTTACTATGACATAGCATTTCTTTAATCAGCATAATATACGTCGATAAGTTTTTTTTTTATTGCAGTTCCTTTGCTCCACAACTCAAAAAAAAAAATCATTGCTCCACTCATCATTTTTTCATTATTTTCAAATTCTTACAAGCCAAGATAATGTTATCTTTGTTTGGGAAGAAATATACGATTTCCTAACTGTCAAACTTTGTAACGTTTACCATTAATTACTATTTGGAGATGGATTTGTGAAAATCTTAAATTTTTTCATAATTTGAACGTGCTAGAAACTTGTCAAGATGAAAATACACATTATGCATACACTTTTAAAAGATGAAAATCGTGCGAGGAAAGTGAATGTCATATAAGATCGGCTGGAGTTTACCAAAAACTTGGTTGGACTTCTAGGATTTGTTGTCTTCTCCCTCTTTCTTAAGCCTAGCCCAAGATAAAAATGATGAAGTTGAGAGCAATTTACGTACAAATGATTGTTGAACACTGACAATGAATTCTAAAGTTAAAGACACAGTCATTGAGGTAAAAAAATATCAATTTGAATAGTTGACGAATTCAATTATTACATTAATTTATCAAACAATTAAAATACATGTAGCTCAAAGTACATACATGAATAATTGTTTAAGTACCCAAAGGCTATACAATTTCTATGGCGGTTCAAGAAACTCTGCATGTTGTCACATTATCGAATCAGGTTCAAGTTAACATATGTGACATATAGAAGCTCAAAAACCATCATCAGTATATTTTCACCAAGCTATATGTTTTTTGCACCGAATCTCCTCAGTCCGATAATGTTGCCACCAGCTAATCAAGAGGTGGTTTGACTTGAAAAAAAGTGGACTGAAGTACCGATGGTAAATTTACATGCAATGATATCACCTTCCATATTGACCGGTACTTGAGAAAATACAAGTTCACAAAGGTAACGAAAGATTATATTGTCACGTGAATTGCACTATTGTTCCATATATTGTAAGAATTATACATATTTTTGTTTTGTAATCAATTTTTCTTCTGCAAGATTTTCTTTTGGAATCATGTGAGTTAATCTTGAAATATCTATGCGTTCACCGAGTTAAAATACTAAAATTGGTAATATTTTTAATGTATATATTGAATTATGACTTCCCACAATCCAAAAACGATTAAATTAAAAACATATGTAAATTATAACAAATTGCCACAAAATTTGCCGCTTTTGGTGCGCACGTGGAACACATATTTCGTGTACTCATATGTGCAAAACATTGTCTTTTTGTTATTGTGCGTTGTGGAAGGTTTGAATAGAAAATGTGTAAGTTTCTACATTTTCTTCTATGCGAAAAATATACATACTAATGGTTTTAGTTAATGTTATATATGACGATATCGGATATATTCTATTATGGAGCTAGCCGAAAGGGTTTGGGCAAAATTAGCAAATGATGTCCCTAGATTTGGAAAGTGTGTGCTCCCATCAATGTTGCTCATGGATTTTAACTGCTTCTTCCCAGGAGCTTTTTCAGCCAGCATGATGGCCCGGTCGGTGTCTCATCTGGAGATGGTTTTCCACTATTCAAGGGAGATATTTTGATTTTTCATTTGATCGAACCTTGCAAATTAAAGGTACAAATATTGACAGATAATGACACTGATATTGTAGAAGCTGCACTTTGCCTCTTGAATTGGAATGCTTGTTGAAACAAGATGGACTGTGGTCTTGTTAAGTGTTCGACTGAAATCCGCAAGTGTACGGGATCGTTCACAAGTCATTTATGATGAGTAACATGTATCGTCCCAATGGAATAAAATTCAATCGAAGTGTACTAGTTTCAAATTAAATTCAAAGTGTGAAAAACAAAATAAATGTGATGTAAGTATTCTAAATTAATCTACGAAAGCTTGTAAATTTTGTTTTTGCATGTGTGTGTGTGTGTATATGTGTGTGTGTGTGTGTGTGTGGAATGAGTGTATTGGACTACAAATCCACTTATTATTATCTATTTCAATTCTCAATTACGTAACTAGTTTCATTCATGCATTTTTTACAATCGAAAAATCTATTGTAATTAATTCTTTTTTTCAAGACAAATTAAATATATTCTAGTTATATATTCTTAGCCCGAATTCGAATGAATAAAACGTATTCAATTTGACGATTATGTCAAAGATTGCACACATGATAACATTTTTCCTAATATATATTGCACGTATGTTAATCTAGCAGCAACACGACAACAAGCAACTATATATTTAATTGATGATCATGCAATCGATTAATAAAACTAAGTGTGTAAGATTAATCAAGAAACGCAAGAATTTAACTAACTACTTGTCTTAATAAAAAAAATAAAAATAAATAGGTTTCATTTTCATCCAATACATAAAAAGATTTAGCCTACCATGTTGTTGTGTAAATTACGAAAAAAAAAAAATTAAATAAATAAAAAATGGAATAATATCACCCGGAATTGAAAACAATGATTAGATTCAACCCAGACTTTGAATCTTCAATCTCTTGTGTTAATTGCCTTTGTATTGCGTGCTAGTCTCATTCTTGTAGTGAAAAATATGGTATATTCTATATTAGGTCATTCTGGGCGTCCAAATAGGTTAAATAGATGATAAAATTTCCATTCAATGTGAATTTGATTCAAACCAAAAACTGTTCCGTTCATGCTGGAATTGACCCTGCACGCGCACCATATGTTCCACTGAGCGGGTGCTGTTGAAGCTGTATGGGCTCATTAAATGCAAACCAGGGTGCTGTGCGCGTGCCCCTATTGAAAAGTTCCATTTGTTGCAGTTTGATCCCTAAATTTCATTCTTTAGTTATTTTGGTCCTTTTTTATACCTTATTGACCTTCCATCTTCCAATTCCATCTAGTTGACTCCAACCTTTCTCCAATCATTGATACTAGGTCTGAATCGCCTATTTGAACTCTACAATTTAGTCCCCGAACATTGGATTAAGTCCATTTAGCCAATTTTTCACTCATTTCTTCCAATTCCATCGTTTTTTTATCGAGTTGCACCTAACAAACAAAATTTATACAAAATCAAGTCCCAAATCATCTAAAATAACAATAATTTTTCTAGTTTAACGACTAAGATAAGCGTATTATCATTAAGAGAGACAATAATAAGTGTAAAAAAGTTATGTGAGCCTTCTCTGCCTTATATTTATGCACCTCTACAGAGGAACCAAATTAAAAGTACAATAAATTCTTGCTTTGACCAATCTGAGAGTAATAGTGATGGTTTTGGCACTGTACTTCATCCACCAAAAGAATTCTGCTACTCGGAAACACCATCTCTGCATAATCATTCCCACAAGGGTGGCAATTGTAGGTAGGCTCCTTAAGATTTTTTGGTCTTTGGCACTTCCTCAGGGCTCAGCGCCTTTCACTGCTAGTTTTTCTTGCCACAAAAAGACCAATTTGTTGGACAAAATCTTAAAACTTAAGGGTTCGATATAACATCTTGGGGAAGGTACTGAATATATAAACGGAAGCATTTGAGTAATATCAGCTAACATAAACCACAATATAGGGATACATATACTAGCACGTTCTTGTGTATTTAGTGGTGGTGACTCTGGGTATGCTACAGATCTAAAATGAGAATTTGAATATGAATCCTATAGTTAACTGAAAAAATGAAATGTGAGTTACTTGAGAGGATTTATGCTGCACGACAAGTACAGTTACCTGTACAAATTTGCACTAGCAACTACGTGAAATATCATATTCAGTGTGGAAAAAAAACTAATATAGAATTGCTTTAGTTGAATGTATGCAGTTTGGGACATCATTAAAAATCATAAAATGTTAAAAAGGGAGTGGAAGTATATGATTTATCCTGAGAAAATCGGAGTGCTACAAGGAAGAAGAAAGAAAATTTCTGTTGAACTCCATCTAAACAAAAGCGAAACCAATCACAAAACTTACAGAACCGAACAGGATCATTTTAGGATGGAGTCACTAGAAGCCTCATTCAATCTCCAATAAGCCGAAAATAAAATATTCCCCTTACAAGGCTTGAGAAGGTCAAAATGTATACGATCGAGCATCCCAATCTGACCATTGTTTAAAATCTGCATGTTACCGGTTTTGTTTAGGCGAAGATCAACTGGAATACGATTTGGTTTGTTGTTCATATTGTTTTATTTACAACGAGAATCTAATTGTCAATTAAAGAGACAGAATTGGAATTTTCACCAAACATTTCACACTTGCATAACTTGACAGGTTTTGGAATAGAATACCCTGCCCAATTTAGCTACGGCAGCATTTTTAGAATGATCTGTTGAGTTTTTGGGGTCACTGTTGCTGGATAATATGAATAAGGTTGACCTAGACATTGCATTGGCAATTGTCGAATTTTGAAGACATTGTTGTGTATAGAACTATCATGGTGTCACAAAATTATTGATGAAGCATTAGGATTGATTCCCTGCTTCCTTTCTCGTGATTCCTTGTTCTTGATCATTCTCTTTTGCCTCCTTTCAATGTCTTTTCAATCAATATTACATGTCGTTGTGGTTTGACCCAAATTCTAGTGGGTATTAGAGTCTAAATTGGAGTGGTTTTAAAGAGATCAAAATTATGGACTGGAGGCAAAAGTCGCTGCATTTTTGCTAGCCTGGCGTTGCCCTGTCGCTCGCCTATCGCCTGCTTGTTGCTCAAGCGACACACTCTGGCACATGCCCATTTTCATTTTTTGACACGATTTTGGACTCCTGTTCTTCTACAAATTGTTCTCTGAGGTTCATATATATATATATATATATATATATATATATATATGACACAACTTGTATAGAAATTAACAAAAGATTCATACAACATCTTTGAGAGCTTTAGATTTCAATTGGGTGCATTGAGATCTTGTAAACAAAATTGATATTAATTAAAGTGGATTTCTCCTCCTCTATCCGTGGTTTTTTTTCCCATATTGGGTTACCACATAAATCTTTGTGTTTAATTTCTTCTTGTTTATTTCATCATCATCATTATCTTGCTATCTAAATTCATAAAAAGTGGTATCAAAACAATTCTTGTATCTTGTTTGTTTCATAACAAGTGGTATCAAAGCGAGGTTGATTGTTCCTCATGGCGACTGAAGTATGAGATCTCGTTGTTAGATAGAAACACGAGATTTACCTTATGGCAAGTGAAGATGCGAGCAGTTCTAACGCAGATGGATTTGAAGAAAGCTTTGCTTGGCTTTGATAAGATGCCTACTATCTGGACGCATGATGAAAAGTAGTGTAGGGATCAGAAAGCCTAATTTCAAATTCATGTTCATCTTTCAAATCGTATTCTTCAAGATGTTCTAAATGAGAGAAGTTTTGTTGCATTGCGGTTGAAGTTGGAGCAACTTTGCATGACAAAGAGCTTGACTAGAAAGCTACTCTTGAAGCAACGCTTGTATGTCTGAAGGTTCGTCATTGGATGACGTCTTAATTATGTTCAAGAAAATCATGACCGATTTGGAGATATTGGAAGTTAAATATGACGATGAAGACTTGGCGTTGATGTTGTGTGTTCTCTGCCGTCATCATATGTGACTTTCAGAGATACTATTCTCTATAATCGAGATACTCTCACCGTGAAGGAGGTCTATGATGCTTTACTATCTAAGGAGAAGATACGACATCTTGTGGAGGATTTAAGAATCATGTTGAAGTCTTGGTTGTGCATGAGAGAAATCAAGATAGGAATATTGGCAAAAATGTGAGGAGCAGATAGAAATCTAGAAATGTCACTATTGTAAGAAGAAGGGTTATATTAGAGCTGTTTGCTATGCCTTGGAGAATAGACATAAAGCTATTGGTGCTATTGAGAAAGAAAAGTAACTGTTAATATTGCGGAGGTTGATGTTATGGAAGATGAGCAAAGTGAAAGAGAGTTTCTTGTGATTTCATGGATTCCAAACCATGCGAGGAATAGGTTCTTGACTCGGATTGCACTTTTCATATGTGTCCCAACATGGACTGATTTTCAACTTATGAAAGAGTTTTGAAAGGTGCAGTTATTATGGGAAACAATGCGCCTTACTAAATTGTTGGAGTTGGTACAGTCAGAATCAGGATGCTTGATGGGGCTATCAGAACACTTACAGATGTAAGGCATGTTCCAAAACTGAAGCGGAATCTCATATCTTTGAGTGCACTTGACTCAAAGGGTTATAGATACACTTGTGAATGTGGAGTTTTGAAGGTAAGCTCGAGCGCTCTTGCATGGTTCCACAGTAATTGGGGGTGCAGCAGTTTCTACTTCTTCTTTGACAGATGATAAAATTACAAAACTTTGGCATATGTGGCTCGGGCATATTAATGAGAATGGCATGACAGAGCTGAATAGAAGGGAACTTCTTTATGGGCAAAAGACCAGTAAAATAATTTTTTGTGAGTATTGTGCCTTTGGGAAATAAAAGAGAGTCAAATTCACAAAATGAAGACACAACACGAAGGGAACACTAGAATATATCCATTCAGATCTTTGGGAATCAGCCACGGTACCATCAAAAGGAGACCATTTTTATTTATTGACAGTAATTGATGATTTTTTCTCCAGGAAAGTTTGGGTATTCTTCATAAAGCAGAAGAGTGATGTGTTTGGGACCTTCAAGAAGTAGAAAACATTGATAGAAAGCTAAGTGAAATGTTTATGCACAGATAATGGGTTATAGTTTTGTTAAGATGAATTCAATAGCTTGTACAGGACTGAAGACATCTTGAGACAGTTGACGGTGTTTGGAACTTTACAACAGAATGGTGTAGTAGAATGGATGAATAGAACTGTAATGGAAAAGGTTCATTCTATGCTTTCAAATTCTGGGTTGCCTAAGACTTTTAGGGCTGAAGTTACTACTACAGCCTGTTTTCTGATTAATCGTTCACCCTCAGCCACCATTGATAAAAATACACCAAAAGATATATGGTCTAGTAAACATTCTTGTTATTCTGATTTGAAGATTTTTGAATGTCCTGCTTATGCTCATGTGGATAATGGGAAGTTGGAGTCTAGGTTTAGAAAGTGCATCTTTTTTTGGTATAAATCAAGTGTGAAGGGGTATAAATTGTCGTGTCCTAAGATAAGAAAGGTGGTTGTTAGTAGGGATATAATAATCAATGAACTTGCTATGATTCGTAGTTTTTAGGGATTTTGATAAAATTGAGGAGCAAAATCACTCAACTCGGGTGGAGCTGGAAATCGGTTCAGAGGAACAATCAAAGGTTGCAAAACAATCTACTACAGATCAGTCCAATTCGAGGTTAATGGACAGTAACATCTTCCCTACTTTGCCTACACCACCAATACCACAGTATTCAATAGCTAAAGATAGACCTTGCAAACGATTAGACCTTCACATAAGTATATGAAAGCAGATTTGGTAGCTTATGCATTGAGAGTGGCTGAAGACATTGATTCCACTGAGGAGCTTGCCACATATTCAGAGACAGTAAATTGTATTGATTCTAGCGGATGTATGATTAATATGCAGGAAAAGATGGAGTCATGGAGCAAAAATAACACTTGTGACTTCGTGAAATTGCCTATAGATAAAAAGGTCTTCGCTGCAAATGGATGTTCAAAAGAAATGAAGGCACATCAGGGGTTGAAGATGGTGGCAAATGACTATAGTCAGTTTCCAGGTGTTGACTTTACAAATGTGTTCTCACTAGTTGTTAAACATAGTTCAATCTGGGCTTTACTTATAGTAGTGGCTAAGAATGGCTTGGAGCTTACGCAAATGGATGTCAAGACAAACAACTTTCATTGGAGAACTTGAGGAGAGCATCTACATAAAACAACCAAAGGGGTTCATAGTCTATTGGAAAGAAGATCGTGTGTGCTTGTTGAAGAAGTCCTTGTATGGACTAAAGTAGTTATCCAGGCGGTAGTATAAAAGGGTTGATTCATTCATGACTACTCATGGTTTCTTCAGATGTAATTATAATAGTTTTTTGTACTTCAGAAAGGAAGATAGTGGATCAACTACATATATGTTATTATATGTTGATGATATACTCATACCAGCCAAAGATAAAGCAGATGTCAGAAAAGTGAAGTTTCAACTCAGCAAGGAGTTTGATATGAAGGGTTTGGGTAGAGCAAAAATGATTCTTGGTATGGAAATCTTGAGGGATAGAAAGGCTGGGAAAGTGTATTTGAATCAGAACAGGTACATTGAGAAGGTGCTTGAAAGATTCAATATGGTGAATGCGAAGGCTTTCAATACTCCCTTGACTACTTACTTTAAATTATCATCTAACTTGCATCCTTAGTCAGATGAAGACTTTGATTACATGTCTCGAGTTCCTTATTTCAGTGCAGTTGGTTCGCTTATGTATACTATGATTTGTATAAGACCTGATTTGGGACATGCAGTTAGCAGATACATGAAAAATCATGACAAGGAACATTGGAAAGCAGTGCAATAGATCTTCAGATACTTGATGAGCTCTTCTAATGCTTGTTTACATTTTGGTATAAATTCAGATGGAGTTATTGGGTATGTGGATTCAGATTATGCATGGGATCTTGATAAGAAGAGATCACTTACAGGGTATGTGTTTACCCTTAGAGGCAATGCTATCAGTTGAAAAGCAACTTTGCAAAATACAGTAGCTTCGTCTACAACAGAAGCAGAATATATGGCCATTACAAAGGCGTATAAGGAGGCTATGTAGCTTAAAGGATTGATTGGTGAAATCAGTGAAGATTTGCAGATGTCTACAGTATTCTGCGATAGTCTGAGTGTAATTTTCTTGACGATTAAATATTTCACGGGAGGACTAAGTACATTGATGTGATGTATCATTTTGCGCGTGATATAATTTCTCGTGGTGATATTGTAGTGAGCAAGGATGATACCAAGGATAATCCTGCTGATATGATGACAAAACAACTTCCCATTGTTAAGTTTGAACTTTGCTTGAACTTAGTGGGTATTTGTTATTAATTTAGTCCATTATGGCTTGTTTGGAAGAGGATGAATGGAGTTTATTGATGGATTTGTGACTTGGAATTCCTTGTGTAGGAATTTGGTTTAAGGTAGAGATTTGTTGTGGTTTGACCCAAATTCTAGTGGGTATTGAAATCTAAATTGGAGTGGTCTTGAAGATATCAAAATTATGGACCGGAGGAAAAAATTGTCACATTTTCACTAGCCTGGCACTTAGCGGACACTCGAGTGAGCTTGGTAAAAAACAACCCGAGACTTGATTGCTAACCTAGCGCTGCCATGTTGCTCAAGCGACGGGCTTATGTGGCTCAAGCCCGTTTTCATTTTTTGAAGCGGTTTTGGACTCATATTCTTCTACAAGTTGTTCTCTAAGGTTCATATATGTATGGCACGACTAGTATAGAAATTAATAAAATATTCATACAATATCTTGAGAGCTTTAGATTTCAATTGACTGCATTAAGATCTTGTAAACACAATTATTATTGATTATAATGTATTTATCTTGCTCGGCCCATGGTTTTGTCCCGTATTGGGTTTCCATGTAAGTCTTTGTGTTTAATTTCTTCTTGTTTATTTCATTATCATCATTATCTTGCGATCCTTCAAATTCATAACAAGTGGTATAAGAGCAATTTTGGTATCCCGTTTGTTTCATAACACATGCGATGGATGTGCAAAGATAACTTGAATTCTTGATCATATGCTTGCCTTCCTCAACCTTGCTATTATATTTGTCATCCTCACAAAACTATAAATTTTATCCAGCGATATATATAGATTAGAAAATTTCATAACTTGGACGCACGACACGCGTGATAGGATAACTAGTAAATATTTAATTTTTCAAAAACTAGTATCACAATGAACCATTCATGAGATAACGTAATAAACAATATCATAAGAATCTATTCTATGAAATTTTGTAGAATTCATTTATGCTGACAAAAAGAGAAAGAAAAGGTATGCTCAGAAAAAGAGAGAAGGAAATTAAAGGAGTTGAAAACATCTTCATACGTGTTGCACATGAAATTGATTGTAGTTCTACTGGACTTGTGTGGAAATGTATGCTTCATTACACGTGTGCTGATGTGTGTACTTATTCTTTAAATTGCTTGCATAATTTAGCAATCCTTGGAGGTTCCTGTTGTTTGATGGAAAACGGACTTAAAACAATCGTTTTCTCAGGCCTTTAATCTATGAATGGGAAAGCGCACTGTTCTCACCAGCGTAAGAATTAAGTCATAACAAATTCTCTAGGATAAAGTTTGAGAGATCTACGACGAAGATTGCAAAAAAAAAATGGACATGATGCTTATTATACCGGGATCGTATTTTTTAACATTTTGAAGTGTTTTCAGCTGGTAAAATGCTGAATGTAAATGATCAATTTTTTGGATGACGTAATTACCATATGTGGTTGAAAAATTTAAGATCTTGATTTGCCTAATTTTCATAATTTGACCAATGGCTCCCTTGAAATCATCATGAGTATTTATGCCGACTTACGTTCACCAAACATGTCACACTTAAGTAACTTAACAGATTTGGGAATAGACAACCTTTCCACTGGTTGTTGAACAATTAAAAAATATACACTCTGCCACAACCGATTCAGTGATAAAGCTATGGCAGCATATGTAGAATGTTTTGTTTGGGTCACTGTTGCTCAATAATATCACTAAGGTTGACCTCGACATTGCCTTGGCAATTACCAAATTCGGAAGAAAGTTGTTGACCATGGATTTATCTTAGTGTCGCCAAATTATTGATGAAGCATTAGGATTGATTCCATGCTTCCTTGCTAATGATAATGCTATTGAATCCCAGTTCTTGATCATTCTCTTCTGCCTCCTTTAAACGTCTTTTCAATCAACATGACATGCTGTGGATGAGCAAAGATAACTTGAATTCTTTATCCCATGCTTGCTTCCTCAACTTTGCTATTGTATTTGTCGTCCTCATAGAAGCTATAAATTTTATCCGGCGCTGAATATATAGATCTTTTAAGAAAATTCATAACTTGAACTTGCGACTCGCGTGATAGGATGAGTAGCAAATATTTAATTTTACAAAAAACTGATATCACAATGAACCGTTCATGAGATAACGTAATAAACAATATCATCAGAATCTATTCCATGAATTTTTTTAAAATTCATTTATAAGGAGCTGACAAAAAGAGAAAGAGAAGGAATTCGGAGGAGTTAAAAGGATCAGTGTACGTGTTGCACGTGTAAGGTAGTTCAATTGGAATTGTGCTGGCAATGTACGTTCCATCACTCACGTGCTGATGCATGTACTTATTCTTCAAATAGCTTTAATAATTTAGCTATTCCTTTTCTTGGAGGTTCCTTTTGTTTTATGGATAACTGACTCAAAACAATTATTTTCGCAGGCTCCTTGACTTTAATCTATGAATGGGACAGCACACTGTTCTCACCAGCGCTGCAGATTCTCTGGGATGAAGTTTGACAGATCTACAATGAATATTACAAAAAATTGGATGTGGTGCCCACTATACCGGCATTGAATAAATTTTAAGATTTTGAGTGTTTTCAGCTGGTAAAATCCCAAATGTAAATGATAAATTTTTCGGATGACGTAATTACCATATGTGGTTGAAATATTAAAGATCCTGATTTGCCTAATTTTCATAATTTGACCAATCACTCCCTTGAAATGATCGGGAGTAGTTATGCGGACTTACGTTCACCAAACATTTCACACCTGCATAACTTGATAGATTTGGGAATAGAATACCTTTCCAATGGTTGTTGTAATTCAAAATATAAAACTCTGCCACAACCGATTCAGTGATAAAGCTATGGCAGCATTTGTTGAACTAAGGTTGACCTCGACACTGCCTTGGTAATCACCAAATTCTGAAGAAAGTTGTTGAGTATGGATCTATCATGGTGTCGCCAAATATTTGATGAAGCATTTGGATTGATTCCTTGCTCATGATAATGCTGTTGAATCCCAATTCTTGAAAGTTCTCTTCTGTCTCCTTTAAATGTCTTTTCAATCAACATTACATGCTGTGGATGAGCAAAGATAACTTGAATTCTTTATCCCATGCTTGCTTCCTCAATTTTGCTATCATATTTGTCATCTTCATAGAGGCTATAAATTTTATCCGGCAATAAATATATAGATCTTTCAAAACAATTCATAACTTGAATGTGCGACTTGCGTGATAGGATGAGTAGTAAATATTTAACTTTACAAAAAACTGATATCACAATGAACCGTTCATGAGATAACGTAATAAACAATATCATCAGCATCTATTCTGTGAATTATTTTAAAATTCATTTATAAGGAGCTCACAAAAAGAGAGAGAAGGAATTTGGAGGAGTTAAAAGGATCACCGTACGTGTTGCACGTGTAATTGAGTGTAGTTCAACTTGAGTTGTGCTGGAAATGTATGCTTCATTACACACGTGCTTACTTATTCTTCAAATAGCTTTAGTAATTTAGCTATTCTTTTCCTTGGGGGTCCCTTTTGTTTGATGAACAACGGACTCAAAACAATTATTTTCGCAGGCTCCTTCACTTTAATCTATAAATGGGACAGTACATTGTTCTCACCAACGCTGCAGATTCTCTGGGATGAAATTTGAGAGATCTACAATGAAGATTGCAAAAAAATAAAAATAAAAATGGATGTGATGTCTACTATACCAGCATTAGATAACTTTTGACATTTTGAAGTGCTTTCAGCCGGTAAAATCCCGATTGTAAATGATCAATTTTTGGATTACATAGTACCATATGTGGTTGAAATATTAAGGATCTTGATTTGCCTAATTTTCATAATTTGACCTATCACTCCCTTTAAATCATCAGGAGTATTTAGTATTTATGCTGACTTACGTTCACCAAACATTTCACACTTGTATAACTTGAAAGATTCGGGAATAGGATACTTTTCCAATGGTTGTTGAACAATTCAAAAATATAAAACTCTGCCAAAACTGATTTAGTGATAAAGGTCTGGCAGTATTTGTAGAATGTTTTGTTGGGGTCACTGTTGCTTGCTAATATAACTAAGGTTGATCTCGACACTGCCTTGGTAGTCACCAAATTCTGAAGAAAGTTGTTGAGTATGGATCTATCGTGGTGTCGCCAAATATTTGATGAATTTGGATTGATTCCATGCTTCTTTGCTCATGATAATGCTGCTGAATCCCAGTTCTTAATAATTCTCTTTTATCTTCATTAAATGTCTTTTCAATCAATATTACATGCTGAGGATGAGGAAAGATAATTTGAATTCTTTATCCCATGCTTGCTTCCTCAATTTTGCTATCATATTTGTCATCCTCATAGAGGCTATTAATTTTATCCGGCAATAAATATATATAGATCTTTAAAAACAATTCATAACTTAAATGTGCGACTTGTGTGATAGGATGAGTAGTAAATATTTAACTTTACAAAAAATTGATATCACAATAAACCATTCATGAGATAACGTAATAAACAATATCATCAGAATTTATTCCGTGAATTATTTTAAAATTCATTTATAAGGAGCTGACAAAAAGATAGAGAAGGAATTTGAAGGTGTTAAAAGGATCATTGTACGTGTTGCATGTGTAATTGAGGGTAGTTCTGTTGACCTATGGTTGATTTCGAGTTTTAATTATAACAAACAAATTATTCTCATCTCTAATGTTTATATTCGAGTCTTCATTGTTACATTTTACGAACCATTGAAATCGTCCATTCACAAATCAAGCACTTGCGTCAAATTCAAAATCAAGCAACAAATCGTGCATTCGCGCCAAATCAATTGAAGATATTAGACTTAGATGATTTGATTCCATGTGTAAAGGTAAAATGCTTTAATTCTTAGTAATGAATCACTTCAAGCTCGTAAGTTAAATTTTTATGCACGAGATAAACTTTTCACAAAAACACTCCCATAAAATATTATTTTCGATGTGACAAAAATCCTCACTGGATTTTAAAATTCTTCACCAATGACACTTATTTAAAAAAGTTAAGCGAATATATTGCTAAAGTATTTACATTTGCTTAAATAATCAAGAAAAGAGAAAACCATAAATTTCTGGTGTGGCAGATGTCCGGTGACTTCAAAGGTCAAAATTCTTACCGTTCTGATTTCTAACATATAACGAGTATTTTTCAGTCGTCCGATCAATGTCGGACGTCCGGTAGGGGTCGTATAGTTAAGCATAACGTTTTGATGTTTTGACTGCTATAAATACCACATCACTTTAAAATCATTACAGACATTCAAGAGCATTCAAGTGAGATTCTTTTGAGCAACATTGTATTGATTTCTCATATAATTTATTATCAAATTATTTTAGTCTTGAAATTTTTTTGAGCAAATTAACTTTTGAAAAATCATTCTACACATCAAAGTTTTTCATACATAACACTTGAGNATTGATTTCTCATATTATTTATTATCAAATCATTTTAGTCTTGACAAACTTTTGATCAAATTAACTTTTGAAAATTATTCTACACATCAAAGTATACCTAACACTTGAGCTTCATTCATTGCTATTTATTAAAGTTTTAGCCTATTTCTCTCTTGGTACCAAATTGTGATCATATCATTTATTAAGAGAGAAGTTTCAATTTGTATAATCTATTTTCTTTGAACTTGTGGGTCGTGTTGATGTCCCGTAAACCTCAATGTTGTAAAAGGATCGGTACTCCTTGTTTTTAAGTCACTGTAAGCTTTGTAAAGGGTTGGATTGCACCACAAGTCGATCAACATAGTGAAATTGCCCTTGCTTTTGTCGGAGAGTTTGGTAATGGATGATGTACATCATTGTGTTGGATCGAACCTTCATAATTATATCGTTTGCATTCTCTATCCCTCTCTACTTTTTGCTTTCATATTCGTGCTTATTAT
>CAIGRP010048299.1:0-14178 GCA_903798385.1 Fraxinus cuspidata
TTAATGTATTAAATTATCTGATCAATAATTTGATGATTATGTGAGTTTCTTATGAATCAAGAGGTGATTTTGAGATTTAGACCATATACTAAAATCTGATAAATTAGTTTAATGTGTAAAGATACATATACTGATTATTGTAGTCATAATTTGAATTCTTAGGACCCATGTTTCATTTAACTAAAATTAATTTACATAGAGATATAGAATTTTATTAGTTAAATAGGCTCAATGAGAACTCAAGAGTGATAAATTGAATACAATAGAAGAATTCGATCGAACACTACATTAGGTTATAGATCTTGAATTAAAAATAAAGGTGATCAATAGATGAAATTGTTTTGCCCTAATATCCATCACANTAATTTGAATTCTTAGAACCAGTGTTTCGTTTAGCTAAAATTGATTCGCATAAAAATATGAAATTTAATTAGTTAAATATGCTCAATGAGAACTCGAGAGGGGTAAATTGAATACAATAGAAGAATTCGATCGAACACTGCATTTAGTTATGAATCTTGTATTAAGATAAATGTGATCAATAGATGACATTATTATGCCCTAATATTTATTATTTGTTTATCTAATTATTCGTTGTTCGCAATTTTTTATATTTTTTTAATTAGTTAAAAGTAAAAAAAAAAAATAATTACAATCATCATAAATATTTACTTGATTTTATCGAATATGAGTTAGCAAAATTAGATTAAGTCCTCGTAGGATCGATAATTTTGACTCAAATGTCCACTATATTACTTGTAACGATATCGTACACTTGCGATAGAAAAACACTACACCAAGCTAAAAGACTTGATGGATTTAAGGAATCAGTATTTGAAAATCTAATGAAAAAGCTTAGTTATTTTTTCTTTTTCAGCCAAAATATAGCACATGCGATCCACGTGCAATTAACATCCAACACGGGTTAATTAGGCACCTCATTTCCATCAAAACTCCTCCGAGGCCAAGATAAAAAAATTGAGGGAATTAAAGGACCATATAATTTGCAATGGAACGAGAAGTTTTGTATTTCTCGTTTTCGAGCCACAATATATGACATGGGTGCACATGCAATTCATGTTTATTTATTCAAGTTTATTTTATGCACCACATAATATTTTTCATCACATGTATTGTCAGGACACATTGTCAAATATTATTCGGGGACGACAAATGTAAATTAATTAATTTATGTAAATTAATAATAAATTAAAGTCAATGCTTTTATCGCCCAAGTTCATTTAGTTGAAGAAATCTTTTTTCCATGGCCAATTTTACATCAAAGTCAATGATTTTATTGTCCAATAGGATTGTTGCTCAAGTTTGACTAGAATGCTGCATGCTTTCCAAAACACAAGCTGGTATGGAGACATATCATGGGTGTTTTGAATGCGGTACGATAAGCCCACAATGCATCATTTAGTTTTTTGGACCAATCTTTTATTGAGGCGTTCACCATCAACTCAAGAACTCTTTTTAACACCATATTTGAAATCTCCACTTGTCCACTTGTTTGTGGATGATAAGGAATAGCCACCCGGTGATTCACTCTATATTTGGCTTAGTCAAAGAGGCAATTATAAAAAAATTGCTTCCATGATAGCTCGGGGTTACCATAACGAGAGAGAATATTTTTCTCTAGAAAATTAACTACCACTCGGGCATCAATAGTGGACAAAGTCACTGCTTTTACCTACTTTGACACAATCAACACCTCCAAAATGAACCAATTAAATCAATTTCCCAAAGATAAAAAATCTCCACCTCCAAGATAGAATTCAATGGCATTTCATTTAAATTGGAGATATTTTCACATCGTTGTCATTGGTCACACATGGAGACATGTATGAGCATCCTTGAATAAGGTGGGCCAATAGAATCTTGATTGAAGAACTTTTGATGTGATTTTCAAGGCACCAAAGTTACATATAAGGTGAAGAGTGATATTGTTTAAAAAATTTCTCCATTTCCTCATTGGGTACACATATTTGAGACCCTAATAAATCATAGAGTGCAAATGAAAGTAAACTTCAATCGCTGCTTTTGAGGTCAAGTGATAATTATTCAATTTTAGATTTCTAGTGATAATTATTTAATTTCGGATTTTCTAACTACAATAGCTTTGAAACTATTGGTGTTCAAAATAGTTCTTTTGTAGACAAAGACAATTGACTCTTTGAAGAAGCACAATAAGATGGAAAAAATAGTTGGTCAAGACAAATGTATAGATGTACATGTTTAGAGCCAATTCTGCCCACTGATAACCTAAGAGGAGAGAGCAGTCCCACCAACCACCCCACCTCACAAAATGTGAAACAAAAGGCTTCATCTAAACCAGTGCAGCAGGGGCTTTAGCATGTTTTCTACATTCTATATATATTCTATTTATGTTCTTCGACGTAAAACCTTTACTTCCCCAAAAAAACTCCACTTCTACTTAGTAGGAGTTGATTGGGCACCTAAACTCTAACCAAACGCCCTCTAAGGCCAAGCTAAAAGACTTGAGGGATTTAAAGAATCGAAAAATTGGAAATCTAATGAAAAATCTTAGTTATTTTTCCTTTCTAGCCAAAGTATAGCACATGCGATCTACATGAAACACGTGTTAATTGGGCACCTCAACTCTACCAAAACTCCCTTCGAGGCCAAGATCAAGAACTTGAGGGAATGAAATAATCAAATAATTGGCAATCGAACGAAAAGTTTTGTAATTCTCCTTTCCAGCAACAATATATTACGTGTGGTGCACATGCAATTCGTGATGTTTTAAAACTATGCATGTAATAGCATGATTGAATGTTTATTTTGAGGTGAATTTTTAAATTATGATTACATGTTTTGTTTATTGGTGATTATATGTACTTTTGTAACCCATGAGTGGATTTTTTTCTTAATGTTAAGTTTTTACTTACATTTAAATTTATTTGTATATTAACTTATTTAATTATGAGTACACATGTTTTAATTTAACTAATTTTTCCTATCTTTACTCATGAAATAGTGAATTAAAACTACAATCTAAACCCAACTCATGGAGAGTATTATTTTAATCCTGTTGACAACAGGGATAAGCACCTGGATTAATATTATGATATTGTTGTGAAATGGGGAGATGATTGTTCGAGAAAATAAGAGATTATAGTCACAATATAAATTACTTGATCACAAAAAATATAAGAATAATGTAATTTTGCAGAGACCGAAGCTTTTATCATAATATGGAGAAATAATACAAAAATTATTTGTTTACAATGTTTTTAACTTCTTACTAAATCATAATGAAGAGCTAACTATATATAAAGACAAATAGAGGACGTCCAAATCTTAATATTAGAGTTGTAGTTGAAGTAAAATGCAAGAAATGTAGTCCAAAATGGAGTAGAGAAAAAAATCGAGCAAGAGGTGAAACAGAGTGTGACGCTGTGGCGCCATAGGCCTAACACTGCAGCGCTGACCGAAAATAGTCTTAGCGTTGTGGCCCCAAGGACTTTCAGGTCCTTTTCTCCAAAATCTTGATTTTCTTCATCCTATTGTCCTCTTCAAGTTCAACACAAATTCCCACCCCCAATGGACTTATGTAGATCTTCAATTATAATATGCTAAGTAAACTTGAATCGGATTTCAAAGTAACATTCCAAATAAAATCAGAAGAATTGTACCCATGTGAAGTCTTATGACAAAAATGGGTCTGTTATTAGTAACTAAATATAATGACACCGTCGATGATTGTTTCAAAGTATATTTACCAATTAACTTCTAAACTCAACTTAGATGTATTATTTAAACAATACTCCAAATTAGATTCCAACGGTACAAAAACCAACTCTAATTCCATCTGAGTTCTTAAAATATGTCGATTTCTCAAAGACTTTATATAACACTACAAGATATATAAATGAGATTTTTTAGGTCCCTTTAACAAAACACGGGTTTATTTACTAACCTTCAGGACTCCACCTTCAACAGTATACATGTACTCTTTTGAAGCACGAGCACTTAATGATATAAGATTTTTTTAAAAATTTGGAAACGTGTCTCACTGCATCAGTAGAGAAACTTTTTGAAAAAATGGGATGGATTTCAATTGCAACACTAGAAGAGCATGCATACCCATGACTCATGCAAGAATTTTACAATGGTATTTCGATTTCACGCTTGAATGCCATTTCTTGTGTGGTAAAAAATAAACTTGTTATTACCAAAGCACTCATTAGTGACATTTTGGAACTTGAAGTGTGTGAAACACAAATTTTTCTACACAAGGCACATCCCACCTTGACGGCTATGACCATATCGAGGCTTCTCGTCCCGTCATCTGGAATTTTTTTGAAAATATCACCACCAAAGTAAGTGCACATTAATCGTCTCTTCCATGTAAAGTTTTACACAACATTATTACAAATGTCATCCTACATCGAAAAGGTCATCGGGATGAAGTGATTTCATTTGATCTCTTTCTTCTCTATTCCTTTCTTGTCGGTAGGAGAATTGATTTTCCAACCATTGAATTAGGTTTCATGAAGCTTGTCCATTCGTTACGATATATCAAAGCCTTACCCTATGACATGCTTCTCATAAAAGTTTTCAAATACTTTCAAATCTCATTCGATGATGAAACATTTGTTCAACTTAAACCCACTGATACTATCAACATCAAAACACTTAAACGCATGAAAATCACCAAAGAACATGGTCTGTGGATGGCACATACGAAGGGATTCGACCCCACCTCGGGTCCATCAACTCTACCCATCGAGGCTGACGACGGAGGTGACGATGATGTCGTACTAGAAGCTCATATCACTCCTCACGACATTCTGGGGTCCAGCATCCTCACTCATCGAGAAGTAGTGTCATGTTCACAGAGGATCAGTACAACGTGTTGAATGGTCGCATTGATTCTTACATCCGCGATTGATGGTCTCGGTGGAATGCTCCATCGGGTGCTAGCTCAATAGGAGGCCATTCAAGCTCAACAGACGGCGATGCAGGCGCAGCAGAATGTCTTATACTCCCACTTCTATGCCCAATTTCCTCCACCATCTCCATTGGAGTCATAGTCTCTCACATTATCATGAAATTTATTATTTTTTACTTTACTATGCGCGATTTCTCATATTTCACTTCATGCTATCATTTTCTATTCACTACATGTCGAATACTTCATTATGAATTATATATTGCCACATTTTTTGGATTTTTTATGTTTTGTTTTGTCTTCTTATGTATGCTTCTCTATGTCATATTCTTTTTGCTTATGCTGAAAGGGAAAAAACATATGAACAATGATTTGCATGCTTAAAAACGATGATGTGCTTATTGTGCTTATTATGAAAGGACAAATTCCTAATCTATAAAACATAGGGAGAATAACACTGCAAGTGTATGAGATATTCCTTTTATAGCAAATCATCTATTGTTTGTCATAATCAAAAATGGGGAAATTGTTGACCTATGGTCAAATCTTATGTTTGATTATAACAAACAAACTATGTTTATCTCTAATTGTAATATTCAAAATGTTATATGTTGCCAAATTGGAGACAAAACGAAGTTGTGGATCAAGAAATCTCAAAATGGAAATCGACCATTCACAATCGAGTACTCACGCCAAATCAAACGGAGACAAACATTGTACCATTTCAAAATCGAGCACTCACACCAAATTAATAGAAGGCATTTGAACTAAATATTTTTTGCTCGTTTGTAAAGGTAAAGCACTCTAACTCTTGGAAATGTCAAATTGAAAGCTCAAGTAATGAAATTCTTATGCACGATAAAAATTCACTTCATTAACATGTTTGCACAAAAAATTATTTCAAATGTAAGATTTTAAACCGAATCTTGAAAACTATTAAACTTCACTTACCTTATAATATCTAGTAAAAATGTCTTGCAAAATATTTACTAGCTGCAAACAGCACAAAGTTTCAACCAGAAAAATCTGGTCATCCAGACGTCTGGGTGGCGAATAGGATGCAACGGTCGAATTTTCGACCGTTCTGACTAGTTTCAGACGACTATTTTTTTGGGTCATCCGGCTCTGAACCGGACGTCCGATTTGGCAGAAAAGTTGATTTTTTCAACTGCTATAAATACCAACTCACTTACCATTTGTAAATAGAACTTTTAAGCATTCAATTGATATTCCTTTGGGCTAACATGGTATTGAGTTCTCATATCATTTATTATCAAATCATTTTGCTATTGAAAAATCTTTGATCAAAATTAATTCTTGAAAAACATTCCATACATCAAAGATTTTCACACCTAGCACTTGAGTTCCATTCATTGCTATCTATTAAAGTGTTAGCCTACTTCTATTCATGTACTCAACTTTGGAATCATCATTAATTAAGAATAGAAGATTTCATTTGTAAATTTATTTTGAATTTTGGGTCGTGTTGAGGTCTCGAAAGGTTCAACGTCGTAAAAGGATCGGTGTTCCTTACTTGTAAGTCACCGAAAGCTTTGTAAAGGGTTGGATTGCACCACAAGTCAATCAACATAGTAAAATTGGCATTGCTCATCCTGGAGAGCTTGGTAATGGGGGATGTAGATCGAGTTTGGGATCGAATCTTCATAACTTCATCGTTTGTATTCTCTTCCTTTTTTTACTTACCGTCTTTATATTGCATTGAGTGCTTGTGCTTAATTATCCTTGTATTTGTGTATATTTTTAAATTGATATAATTTCAAGTATAATATTTAAGACTTGAATTTATTTTAGAAAAATTTTTAAAAAACCAATTAACCCCCTCCTGGTCAGCTATTCTTGGGTTTTCGGTTTGATCACGAAAAGAAAAGAATCACGGTGCCACATTTTCCCTAGCCTATTGCCTAGACAATGCTCGAGGGACAAAAATAAAATCCCCGTCGCTCGCTGTCACCCGACTCTCGCTCGAGTGAGAGGTCGTCGCTCGCCTATCGCCACGTTTAGCTCGAGCAATAGGTTTAAATGAAAAAACCTAATTTGCATTTTTAAACAGTTTTTTCTGACCCATTCAACCCAATTACCCTCTCCTATAAATATCTAAGCCATTGGACGAATTTTAAGGTGGTTTTCATTATTTTCATTACTTCATCTTATTGTCTAAAGGTCTAAAAACGTATTCTATCATTATGATTTATCCTTTCTTCTTGATATCATATAACCACTTGTTTGGGAAAATCATCAAACCCATTAAACTGAAACACCACCTACTTCCTATTGGTCATAGGAAGGTACTTTCTCAGTTGAACTTTAGAGGTTGCTGGAGGTTAAGAGAGGTTGGACTACAAGTGTAGGAAGAACACAAGGCCATAGAGCAGGTTCTTGGAATTCCACTAAGAAGAGACAATTGCAGAAGATCTTGGAGCAGACCTTGGAGTTAGAAGGAAATAGATTATGAAGTCTAGAGGAGTTGGCTAGATAGCGACTAACTCACTCCGTATTGTCTAAAGTGGAGGTAACTGGCTTGGTCCTGGACTTTTTATCCAGTTGGGTTTCTCCATTATCATTTTGGTGTTCGTTATTTATTGTTTTCTTTATTGCTATAGTATTCAAACTTAGGGAACTTGACGTGTTTGATTAACTTTCTAGAAATAATTAAAAGTAACTTATTGCTTTTGTTTGATTAATTCTGTACATAGGGTCAAAACTAAAAGCGGATAATTAATAACCATTCGGTAACTTAGTAGCTGTTAATTTGGTAATTCGTAACTTTCAAGTGGTATCCAAAGTGACACCATTTTTTTCTCCATGATCCCTAGATGCTACAAGATGCTTCATTTTCTCCTTTGAATGAATAGCATCGAAGACTTCTTCGACAGTGAGCGTATCACAACTATATAGTATTGTGTATCTAAAAGACATGTATGAGGTGGGCAATGAACACAACAAAATCAATCCCAAGTCTTCTTTATCATATTTGACCTCCAAGAACTCCAAATCAATGACGATGTCTTTAAAAATAGCTAGGTGATCCTCGAGAGATGTACCTTTTGTTATACGATGAAAATATGGACATTGCTTTAAATATAATTTCTAGTAAGACTCTTCATCATGCATAATTGTTCCAATTTTAACCATAATGCAGAGGCTGACTTCTCCTTCAAAACGTCTCAAAGAATATTATTTGAAAGATGAAAATATATTTGAGATATGGCCTTTTCGGTCCCTGTCCCTCTATTATTTCTACTTAATAGTCCAAGTTGTGGGCATCTTGTCAAATTTCAACAACGCATCATCCAAATCCATGTGAATGAGTACTGCTCACATCTTAATGTGCCACAAATAGAATTTTTTATTGCAATCCAATAGCATAATATCATACTTTATTGTTGCCTTCACGAAAAACCTAGATCTTCCCAAGAATTTCAATACCAAAAGCTCCGATACCAATTTGTTATGAAAAACAGAGATGATAACCGATAATATATTTTTTTATATAGCTAATTACCCATAGAACAATTAGACATTATTTCGAACTGGTTAACTCATTATTTTGCTATGGAAAGAGTAATTTAAAAAAAGTATACTAAAGTTAGAATAAGAATATTTATACTTTTAAGTTACAGATGAAATTTCCCTTTGCGAAAAAGGTCATGTAAGGTGTCTGCCTAACTTCAGTGAAGATTTGGATGGAAGTCATGAGTGAGCAAAATCTGCGTGAAGTAGGGAATGGTTGGTGATGAAACGTCTTATAAACATATGATGAGAACAAAATTGAGACAAAGTGAAAATGTTGGAGACCAACGATCCATTATATCAAAATTTACAATTCTAGGACTCTAATTATTATTTTTATGATTGTATTATTTAAAATAATCGTGATATGTTTGGTTAATTTTGTCTTTGTATATGCTAAAGAATAAAACAATCACATTAATTAGTAATAGATTCTAGAGTTTGTCTTAGAACTTTCCATATGAATCTGTATTGATAGATGATGAGTATAAATGTGTTGAAAACCCGATCTCGAGCTCATAACCTCGAACTTGGCCTCCTCAAATATCCCAACTCCAAGGTTAAGGGTGGTCTTTGAGGTCGGGCTTGATCTAAGAGGTCGGGCTATTATCAACCTTATTGACCTTCTCTCACACCTTTTACAAACATCAATTTTATTTTGACCATAACCTTCCCCCCTCCCCCCCCCCCCACTTTTTCTATTTGAATATGAACTCTCCAACTATTACAAATTCTAACTGAAATTGTGCACTTCTAATATAACACAAATACCTAGAATAAAAAAGAGATAAGGATTACATGAAGTTGAGTCCTTTTAGGACTCCACCTCCAACGTCTTTAAATACATATCCTAGCCTCATTATTCAGTTACTTTAAATATAATCCAGCATACAACCTTTCACACAATTTTTCATTCTGACTTAAGAATAGGAGAGGCGACTAGGACACACCTTGACGCCTTTGTTTCAGGTATTTTAGATGAGATCGTGCAGAGTTCAATCAGCCAGCTCAAGTTCATTCAGGTAAAAGTTTTTGGTAGCATCATTCTGACCTTCTGTGGAAAATGCTACTAGAAGTCATGGTTAACACGTGTTCAGGGCATCTTCCAGCCCGCTCATCCGCTCCCAACTAGCCCCGTACTAGAGACCATTCGGGCCCCTAGGAGATATGATCATGAGAACCACCACACCCGTCTGCAACAGTCACTCCTGGAGCATTTGAAGAACTCCACCAACAAGTGGCAATGCTAACTCAGCTACTACATCAAAGAATCACACCCCCAATACCATCCCCCCAGAGTGATCTCATGACAAATGATCGAGCTCCCAGCCCCAGCCACGGTGATGTCAGAACCTTAAATGTACCACATATGCCCTTAGGTTTGAGATCAATTACTTTGGATTCTGTTGATCTGGCAAGGATCATTCAAGAGGGAACCACAATCGGAATGCTTCAGAAGTCCCAAGCAGCAACATGGTTCACCCCCTAACACGACTTTCACAACGAAAGTCTTATCATACCCTCTATCGGACCAGTTTCAGTACCCTTGGATGAAGAAGTATGATAGGTCAACCAACCCCATCAACCATCTCAGTATATACACGGATATCATGAACTTATGGGTCACACCCGATTCTGTAGTGCGCAAGGTTATTCCTCAGACACTCACAAATGCAGTTAGGGATTGGTTTTCCACATTAGAGCCCAACTCCGTATCTTCCTTTTCAGACTTGGTTGACAAGTTCTCCGCCTTTTCAGACAGCCGCGTCGCTCAGCAGATGCGTAAGGGGCCCAACGAGACACTTTGCAGTTTCATGACAAGGTTTAATAAGGAAAGACTTCTGATCCCTAATCTACATATCACAGCTACCGTCTCTACTCTAACATATGTCGTAAGATGTGAGGCATTTAAAATGTCTCTATCGAAGACCCCTCTTAAGTCATTAACCGACCTAATTACCAAAGCTAAGAAATACATCAACATAGAGGAGACCATGTTCCCAAAGAGAGATGCCCTTCAATAAAGAAGCCCGATCTTAAGAGGGCCCACGAGTTTAACCAGTGTCCGGATCCTTTTCGAAGCAAGCTAAGACAAGATTCCCCTCTAATATCCTTCACTCGTTTAAAAACCCTCGGGTCTGGCCCCGTGACAAAAGAAAGTACTGTGACTTTCATCGAGATCATGGACATACGATCGAAGAATGCTTCACCCTGAAGTGGAAAATTGAGGCTCTCATCAAGAGGGATTTTCTGGGTGCTTATGTCAATCATGACAAGCGTCAATGGAATAGCTAAGATAAAGGTAAGGCTCTTGAAGATATGGGAGATAAGCAACCAACCGCAGGTGCCATCAATATCATGGTTAGAGGGACGACCTCAAGAGGGGATTCCACAGCGGGCATAAGCCATACAATACCCCTCGATCTCGAGCATAGAAATGGTAATGGAGAAGACATCACCTTCGGATCAAAGGACTTAGAGGATGTGTCATTTTTTCATGAAAACGCCTTGGTTATATCGATGATCATTGCTATTTTTAAGGTAAGAAGAATTCTAGTGGATAATGGAAGCACAGCTAATGTACTGTCACATAAGGCTTTCGTTCAGATGGGTATTTTAGCAGAGCAGCTCAAGACGACCAAAACACCCTTCAGAGTTTTCGAGGCGATGTCGTTATTTCAGAAGACGTTGTTGGGTTACCTCTCACCTTGGGATAAGAAGAGAAGCAAGTCCGCAGATCACAACTTTTCATGTAGTTCTTGTTCCTATGGCCTACAACGCCATACCTGGAAGGCTCTTGCTAAACAAGTTCAAGGTAATTGTCTCAACTTTTCACCTGGAGGTGAAATTTCCCACTAGTGATGGGGTCAGTGTAGTTCGACAAAGCCAAAACGTAGCCAAATGGTGCTATGCTACCAATGTTTAGGAGATTGAGGCTTATGTCAAGAAAATTTTTGAGGTCGACCAAGACCTCGAGCATCGTGAGAGGCTTGCCTCCATAGAAAAAATGGACGAGGTCAAGCTCGAGGCTGGTAGAAAAGTTACCATTGGTCGAGATCTTGATGCTATAAATACTGCCCAACTTATTAGTTATATGTCCCGTAATATCGATGTATTAGCTTGGAATGTCGAGGATATGCCTGGAATTGACCTTGAAGTTGCCATACACAAACTCAACATAAACACAGAAGTAATACAGGTGCAGCAAAGGAGGAGGTAATTTGCGCCAAAACGGCGGAAAGCCATACGAGAGGAAATTGCAAAGCTCATTAATGTAAAATTTATTCGGGAAGTCCAGTATTCTGGGTGGCTTACTGTTAGCCCCTTAAAGGTTGACATGTACAATAGCATGAGTACGTCTTACACTCATGCCAGGATTTTGCGGATTGGTGTGTTGATGAAATGTGGGTTTCAACTTGTGGGAATGATGCTTTAATTTGGCTGGTGTCAAAGTGTTGTAGATTGGCAAGGCATGGGCTGTTCCAGCTTGCTGTTAGTGGGCTTTAGTTCACAAATTCGGGTGTCCAAATTGGGCAAATGTTTGACACATGTGCTGGGCATTTTTCTTGATCCATATAGGTGGAAAGTATGGGTGATTGCTGGGAATGGTTGTGGGAATCAAATTCTGGTAGTTCTAAGCCAACTGAGTTAATTTATCCCTTTTGTAGTTAGGGGTGTTAACTGCATACGAATTTTTGTCTATAAATTGAGAAAGCTAGACTGATGAGGTACAGTGTGTGTTGTGTTCCTTTAGTATTACTTCCCTTTCTTATATTATTATGGAGTAAAAAACGAGTTGGATTTTACCCGGAAATCAATATGTTCTTTACATTGTTGCCTTTATTTTTCGTGTGTTCTTTTGTGCAAATTCTTGGGCTGACTGAGTGGAACCTCAGTACCATCATAGCCGAGAATTTGGCTAAGTATTTTTACTAAAAATTCGTCTCTCTGATAATTGGTATGAGAGCCTCATTGCAGTTGCTAAGTTTCGCTTACAGATATGGTTGTAAGTCAGAATCTTAAGGAATGGGTTTCTGTGTTGGAGGATTTGTTGGTGCTTCTATGACCGACATTGCAGTCAGTTTGGCTACACAAGTCCATGCACATTATGAGGTGCACA
This sequence comes from Fraxinus cuspidata, assembly GCA_903798385.1. Taxonomy (NCBI): domain Eukaryota; kingdom Viridiplantae; phylum Streptophyta; class Magnoliopsida; order Lamiales; family Oleaceae; genus Fraxinus; species Fraxinus cuspidata. Next base: position 12,570 of record CAIGRP010048299.1, read on the forward strand.
AAGAATTAAGGGCTCAATTCGAAGAGTTTGCTAGTGGGGTAGATGAAAGGCAATCTTCGTTCATGAAAGATCTCCTATGACCAACATGGCAGTCAGTTTGGCTACACAAGTCTATGCACATAACGATGTGCACACAGAATTGAAGGCTCAGTTCGAAGAATTTGCTAGCGGAGTAGACGTAAGGCAATCTTCGTTCATGAAAGATCTACTGGATCTTGCTGATAACACAAAAGCTCGGTTTGATGCCCTTGAGAGAAAAATTTCCTTACTGAAATTGGTCCTAAATAGTACTATTGTGCGGGATGCAATATGTGCTTCAAAAATTCGCGCTCCTAAACTAAAGCGGTTCAATGTTGCTCGTAATGCCAAAGAGTTGAAGAATTTCATATGGGATATGGAGTAATATTTCAAAGCTGCTCGTATTCCAGAGGATGAGCGGGTAAATATCATTTCCATGTATCTCTCGAGGGATGCAAGGTTGTGGTGGTGAACATCTCCTATGACCAACATGGCAGTCAGTTTGGCTACACAAGTCTATGCACATAACGATGTGCACACAGAATTGAAGGCTCAGTTCGAAGAATTTGCTAGCGGAGTAGACGTAAGGCAATCTTCGTTCATGAAAGATCTACTGGATCTCACTGATAACACAAAAGCTCGGTTTGATGCCCTTGAGAGAAAAATTTCCTTACTGAAATTGGTCCTAAATAGTACTATTGTGCAGGATGCAATATGTGCTTCAAAAATTCGCGCTCCTAAACTAAAGCGGTTCAATGTTGCTCATAATGCCAAAGAGTTGAAGAATTTCATATGGGATATGGAGTAATATTTCAAAGCTGCTCGTATTCCAGAGGATGAGCGGGTAAATATCATTTCCATGTATCTCTCGGGGGATGCAAGGTTGTGGTGGTGAACTCTGGTGAAGGATGNGGGATGCAAGGTTGTGGTGGTGAACTCTGGTGAAGGATGACAAAGCTACAGCTCGGTTACCTGTTGTTATGTGGAAAATGTTGTAAAATGAATTGAAGGATCAGTTTTTGCCTTGCAAATACGACTTATGTTGCAAAGGAGTCTCTCAAAAAGTTAGGACAATCAGGTAGTGTACGGGAATATGTGAACAAATTCAGTAGTCTCATGCTGGATATCCAAAATATGTCTAAGAAGGATAAACTTTTCAACTTTATGTTGGGATTACAAGGTTGGGTACAATCGAAATTACTAAGGCAAGGAGTGAAGGGCCTTCCTTCGGCAATGGATGCAACGAATTGTCTTGTTGACTATAAGATGGGCAATAACTCCTCTATTCAGAAGAAAACCAATGAAAAGAAGGTTGGCACATCGAAAGATTGGAAGAAAGTAGATAAGAAGAAAAATTTTGAGGGCCCTAAATCGAAAGATGGTGATCAGTCCAAACTCAAGCCAAAGAGTTTCAGTGGATGCTTTGTTTGCAACGGTTCCCACCTTGCAAATGAATGTCCAAAGAGGGAGAAGCTGAATGCCTTAAGGGTGGAAGGCAGTGAGGACAGCTCAAATGATGCCCTATCGAGAGTTAATCCATTACAGTTCGTGAATGCCATCACTACACTATAGCATGTCTTGAGATATGTTC
>CAIGRP010048300.1:0-10980 GCA_903798385.1 Fraxinus cuspidata
TTTACATACATGTCAAATAAAAATAAAATGCGATCCTTGTCTTGACCAAAGAGTATACAATGTACCAACAATTTCACAAGTAGCCGCAATTTGGGTTGATGAGGATTTATCTGCCAACAGTAGAAGTCGTGATATATTAATATATGGTCATTCTGGCATTTCACATAGAGTGCATTGTTATTTTAGTTGTTATGATCCTCTTCAATACCCATTGCTTTTTCCATATGGTGAGTTTGGATGACACGAAGGCATTGAAAGATTCAATAAAGAATCGCTTGATCGTTCTTCTACAGAAGAGAATCTTTTAAATATCAAAAACATAAATTCTACAAATGAACTCATTAAAAGAGAGACTCAATGTTAATAATGTGAAACTTATTTGTCCATTTTTTTTTTGTGAATTTATTTTGTTTGAATATTTTTTTTTGTTGTATTTATGAAGACGGAAAAAAAAAGATCGAATGTATTCTGTCGTGAGTACAACTGCTACAAATTACAGATTCGAAACTCAGGTAATTCTATTTTGCTCCATGCTGGTAGACTTTTACAACAATACGTTGTTGATATGTATGTAAAAATTGAAACTGCTAGGTTAGATTACTTTCGTAATAATAAAAAAACAAATACGAGCTGAACTTTATCAAGGAATAGTGTTGAAATAGGTGAAAGTAGAGGTTATAAGGTCGGTCGAAAGATTATTTTGTCATCGTAGTTCACTGGTGGACCTAATGATAATATAAAAGATATATGGATGCAGTGACGTTAGTTCAAAGATGTGGTAAACCTAATGTATTTTTAACGATAACATGTAACCCTAATTGGCTAGAAATAAATCAAGAACTAAAGCATAATGATGAAAAACAAAATAGACCTGATTTGGTTACACAAATATTTAGAGCTAAATTGGAGGAATTAAAAAATAATTTATTTAGAAAAAGTTTAGGACCTGTTGCTGCATATATATATATATATATATATATATATATATATATAATTTACTGTGTATTTATTTAGTAGTTTAAACATTTTTTTGTGAACAATTGTAGAATACACTTTTGACAATTTATGGATTTGTGTTGTCTGAAATATCTCCATCAGTTATTTCACTCCAATTGCATCTTGAAGACCATCAACTAATTACATATAGAGATTCTGATGATTTACATACAGTTATTAGTAAAGATTATACGTGAAGGACGATGTTAACTGAATATATTCGTACCAATATTATAAATGAAAAGGCTAGAACACTTTTGTATAGAGATTTTCCTTCTCATTTTGTATGGGATGGAAGTGAACGAATTTGGACTCGTAGAAAGCAAAAAAATGTAATAGGTAGAATAGTTACAACTATCCATCTGAAGGCGAAATATATTATTTACGTGTTTTATTAAATCACATTAAGGGGTCAACTTCTTTCGAACATCTAAGAGTTGTAAACGGTGTATTGGCATCCACATTTCATGAAGCAGCTCTGTTGCACAGTTTATTAAGTGGAGATAATAATTGTGAATTATGCTTAGCAGAAGCAATAGTTTATCAAATGCCCCCTTCATTGCGTAGGTTATTTGCTACTATATTAACTTTTTGGGTCCTAACAATCCAAGTCTTTTATGGAGATTTTATGCAACAAGGTATGTCGTGTAGTGCTGCTGAAATTAAAGCATTGCAATGTATAAATTCTATATTAGAACCATTAAATAAAAATATAATGATTACCAATTAGGGTCATTTAATATAAGCATGGGTGAAAATGAAATGTTAGCTTCCACGATATCTGAAGAAATGAGATATAATGACGATAAAAATTACAACTTTGATATAAATGAAACTTTGAATAAAAAGCAAAGGCATGCTTATAATACGATTTTAGATCGAGTTTTAAGTGATCAAAGTGGCTTGTTTTTTGTCGATGGACTTGGTGGAACAGGTAAAACATTCTTGTACAAAGCTTTACTGACGTCTATAAGATCAAAAAATCTCATTGCTTTAGCTACTGCCTCTTCTAGAATAGTTGCATCGTTGCTACCAGGCAGTAGGACTGCGCATTGAAGGTTTAAAATTCATGTGGAAACATGTAATGATGTTTCTTGTTCAAAATCGTTTGTTACACGTGAGCGACTACTTTTCAGAATAGCTAAACTAATCATTTGGGATGAGGTACCAATGGTAAATCGTTACGCTGTAGAAATTTTAGATAAAATGTTAAGAGAAGTAAATGAACAAGATATACCGTTTGGTGGAAAAGTAGTTATATTGGGATGAGATTTTCGTCAAGTTTTACCAATTGTTCAAAGAGGAAATTAAGAAGACATAATGAAAGCAAGTTTAGTTTCTTCATATTTGTGGCCATCTTTTACACATTTCTCGTTAGTTCAAAATACTCAATTGGATCCATTATTCTGTGAATCGTTGCTACCAGGCAGTAGGACTGCGCATTGAAGGTTTAAAATTCATGTGGAAACATGTAATGATGTTTCTTGTTCAAGTAGCAAACAATGTGCACTCGCTGACCTTTTCAGAATAGCTAAACTAATCATTTGGGATGAGGTACCAATGGTAAACCGTTACGCTGTAGAAATTTTAGATAAAATGTTAAGAGATGTAAATGAACAAGATATACCGTTTGGTGGAAAAGTAGTTATATTGGGATGAGATTTTCGTCAAGTTTTACCAATTGTTCAAAGAGGAAATAAAGAAGACATAATGAAAGCAAGTTTAGTTTCTTCATATTTGTGGCCATCTTTTACACATTTCTCGTTAGTTCAAAATATTCAATTGGATCCATTATTCTGTGAATATTTACTTAGTATAGGAAATGGTACTGAGAAAAAACATTCATGTAAAATGATTAAACTTCCATCTAATATAACAATACATTTTGAAAATGAATTTAAATCTTTGAAAGAATTGATTAATGTAGTTTTTCCAAATATACACAATTATGTCGAACATTTAGATACTATGATTAATAACAAAAAATGAATATGTTGACCATATAAACAATCTTTTGCTAAAAGAAATTCATGGAGAAATATTTACATATTACTCTTTCGATGAAGCCTTTGACAAATCCGAACAAAGTATCCAAGAAGATTTTCTAAATACATTAACTCCAAATGGTATTCCACCACATGACCTTATATTTAAGCTAAATTGTCCCATTATGTTACTTAGAAATATTAATCCGTCTGAAGGCCTATGCAACGAAACAAGACTCATTTGTCGAAGATTTCAAAAAAATGTCATTAAGGCAGAAATAGCTATCGGAGAATACCGTGGACATCGTGTATTTTTACCTAGAATTCCATTTATACCACTTGAAAATGATAAAACTTCAATTCTTTTTAAAAGAACTCAATTTCCAATCCGTCCATGTTTTGCAAATAAATTACAGGGTCAAACTCTAGATTTTGTTGACCTTTATCTTCCAGAACCTGTATTTTCTCCTGGACAGTTGTACATTGCTTTGTTGAGAGCCAGAACAAGTAAGTCTATTAAGGTTTTGATAAAGCCACCAGAAAAGACTACAGTTCATAACATTTGCACAAGAAATGTTGTTTACCAAGAAATTCTTGCTTTGATACAAAATTCATAGCATTTTCTGAGTCCAGATTCATAGCATTTTCTAAGCACAGATTATAGTAGTGATATAAGGTATATGTGTTGGAGAAATATTCGTTTATTATCTATTTGCACGAAGTTATCCAAAAATAAAAGATGAATAGCTAAGAAAATGGGAGAATACGTAATTATATTTCTACTTTAGTTTTAGGCGATAGCAACTTAATTTACGTATAACAATTGATTACCAAATACCTGAAAATCTTATCATACTGAAATATCAAATTGTAATTTCTGATTGCACTCAATTTACTATTTTATTTAGCTTAATTTATCTACTGCAATTGATTACGAAGTACCTTAATTCTTATCATACTGAAATGTGAAATTGTAACTTTGACTGCACTCAATTTTTTTTTTTTTACCAATTATCACACTTTATTATACCCATCTTCTACATTGTTTATTATGTATTTGCCCAAAATTAAGCAAAAATAAGGAATGAATATCTAAGTCAATGAGAGAGTGTTTACTTATATTTCTACTTTACTTTTAGACCATACTAATTTCATTTACGTACTGCGATTGATTTTGATTACTAAGTGCCTGAAAGTCTTATCATGAAATAATTTGACATTTTCATGGAATTGAATTTTTTTTTTAATCTTTTCCCTATTATTATCACACTTCATTAAACCCATCTTCTAGAACAACAATAATTAAAATTGTACTTATTTGAGATAGAACAAAAAAAGAGCCATCAACGACTTCTCTCTTCTCTGCAATAAATAAATCATTTCTTATATAAGTTTTCTTATTTGAATGAATATATTTATCTTATTTAATAATATTTTTAAAATATAAAATACATCCATTTTTGAAATAGGCCAAAAATGTCAGTGTGCACTTTTCACTTGATATGACTTGATATCCATTACTGTTTGCTTTACTTTTTCACAAACACATACTAACTATAATTAGCTATAATTTGTTGATATAGACTACTGAAATGTCAAACTCTAATTCATAAATTTATGATTACTCATATATTTTTTCTATATATTTCTTTTACATAATAGAAATCTATATATATATATCCATCTTCTAAGACCTACTCGCCATCAACCTATCTCCGGTAACTATACGAAAATATACTATCATTTACACATTAACTAATTCTTCTACTTCTTCAATATCTTTCTTTAACGTTTTAATCTTTTTCAAAGACTTAACAAAATGACTAGCAACCACAAGTTCATACCTGAAACCAGTACAAATCAAAAAAATTGGCAAGCGAAGGTAATTGTTGCAGAGAAATCGGATCTCAAGGTAAACATAAATCAATATAATGTGTGCTCTAATTTTTTTTTTTTGGCTAAACAATATTATAAAAATCTATATAATGTTCTTAGCATTTTTATTTTCTCCCTATTATAGGGAAATAAAGTAGATACGATGTTGTACAACAGAAATATTATTGCTTTCGAAAATCAACTCTTATTAAGTAAAACATACACCGTCTCAGATGTTCTTGTGAAAGAAACAAAACCAGAATATAGAGCTTCAAATGGTGACGTGCAATGGATAATTTTCGGAAAAACACGAGTTGAAGAAGTAAACGAGAACAACATGGAATTCATGTATTCAACATACACATTCACACCCTTTGATGAAATCGAAAAACATATGGATTACGAAAATGATATAAGTACTTTCCATACTTTTTCATAATTATGTCTTCGTTCATGCATATCCATTTTTATACCTACTTTAACTAATATTATTACCTACCAAAATATTTTCTACAGACATACTTGCAGTTGCTATTGTAATGCGTCCAAAACGACTCATTCAAACATGAGCTGGAAATCAAACATATGTGCAAAAAAAATTGGCAAGCGAAGGTAATTTTTGTAGAGAAATCGGATCTCAAGGTATACATAAATCAATATAATGTGTGCTCTTATTTTTTTTTTTTTGGCTAAACAATATTATATAAATCTATATAATGTTCTTAGCATTTTTATTTTCTCCCTATTATAGGGAAATAAAGTAGATACGATGTTGTACAACAGAAATATTATTGCTTTCGAAAATCAACTCTTATTGAGTAAAACATACACCGTCTCAGATGTTCTTGTGAAAGAAACAAAACCAGAATATAGAGCTTCAAATGGTGACGTGCAATGGATAATTTTCGGAAAAACATGAGTTGAAGAAGTAAACGAGAACAACATGGAATTCATGTATTCAACATACACATTCACACCCTTTGATGAAATCGAAAAACATATGGATTACGAAAATGATTTAAGTACTTTCCATACTTTTTCATAATTATGTCTTCGTTCATGCATATCCATTTTTATACCTACTTTAACTAATATTATTACCTACCATAATATTTTCTACAGACATACTTGCAGTTGCTATTGTAATGCGTCCAAAACGACTCATTCAAACACGAGCTGGAAATCAAACATATGAACTAATTGATAAAAGCTTCCATACTATCATTTTAACGATGTGAGATACTTATGTGGAAAAAGAATATGTTTTCCTAGCTGACAAGAAAGCTAAAAAACCTGTGATCTTAGCAAATCGGTGAAAGTTTCATCTTTTAATGGTAAAAGTACCGCATCATACTTTGCACATTATAATTGAATCTATATAACCAACAGCTAATGTTTAGTGTTAGTGCAGGCCTCACATTGTCGACAAAAATAAATAGCAAATTCTTTATAGATGCTACATTTAACCACGTTACAGAATTTCAAGCGTGGTAATTATAGCATCAAAAATCTTTTACTTTAATTTATATCGTATATAATTATTTTTCCTGATAATTCACTTTTGAATAATGGAATCACATACACAATGCAAGGGTTGAACTACACAACGAAGAGCTAAATGAAATTGTATTGGACAAAACATGTGTTATAGTAACACTAACAAAATTAACTCCCCCTCCAGACCACAAGAAATTTACGCAGATACACCATATAAAAGACCAACTACTTGGGGTAACTTTTATAGCCTTACTGTGAAAATAATATAAATCATTATTTCTTCATCTTAATATTAGTTCTATATACAGCGTAAATACTTCTAGTTAAAAGCTAAAGCAACAATTAGAGCAACAAAGCAAACTTTCTGGTGTATGTCTTGTAGCAATTGCAACAAAGTCAGTCACGTAGATTTTGGTGAAACTTTTTCGTGTATTTACTGCAAATATCCCACCGCAAAAGATGTCCCTAAGTAATACTCACTATATTCGTTTCCAATATGTAACACTTTTACACATATTTTGCTGAACCTGTTATTTCAATTTTTCTTGATAACTAACTCTATTCTCTATTATCATAGAGCAAACGCAAATGTACAGTTAGAAGATGCCAGTGAATCATAAGTGGAAGTGCCATTGGAACTCCGACTGAGACATTATTGAAGTATAGTGCTGAGAGTTTAATGAGACATTCTAAATCAGTAAGCGCATATATCGCTCCGTAATCCTTTTACTTTAAATTGCCAGTACATGGAAATGGTAATTGTGTATAATCAAATTCAACGGGGAACTGATCTAATCGATCATGAATTCATTCAAATGGACCCTGAATAAGAACACGTATTTTATCTCAAGGTTACACAGCTGGAACTAAACATAACTGAGTACAAGTATGAAATTATATTTGTCTTCAATGCTGATGAACAACCGAGTGAGAAAGACAAGGGTGTTCTACGCTCTACTGAACACAACAATAACTCTGATAATCAGAAAATGCCATCACCATCTACAAAATGAACATTGTTCCAAGCTTTGATTGAGAAGACCGAGAAAAAAAACTTGTTACTGTGAAGTCTGATCAAGACGCATCAAAAGGAAAACTCGACTAATTCAAGACAACATCGATGCTACAACATAAAAATTAGAGTTTCTCATTTTGTCGTCTCCATCTAAATAGATTCTTCCGCAATCACCTCCTCTGGAGAGCTTTGTTTTTGTTTTGTACCACTGATCACTATCGTTTTGGTTTATAATCATGTTCCCAACTACTAGTTTTGTGTAAAAGGTTTCTCATGAAGCTAAAGTTTGGCATCAATGTACAACAAGCTTCATCATGCTTTCACTGCTAATTTACCTATAATGGTGTGAAAGCTGCAACTTTGAAACGTATGGATCAACTTTTGTGATTTTTTTGAAACTGTGAATTAACGTTCTTCTTTATTCCAAAAAAATTATTCAATCATTCCATAAAAACTACTCTTTGCTTTTTTAATTACGGATTCGATTATTTATACCTCAACTTATTTTGAAAAAATTAAAATATAAATATAATGTTCTGTTAATGAAAAAATTATATACAATCTATTAGTTGATTTTGTTGCATCCTCTTCACCCATTCAAGATGAGATTGTTGCAGTGAACTTAATAAAACAAACTATGCCTTACGACCCCCTGAATATGCAAGAAAGTCGTGAAGATGCTCAACCATACCAAGTGTTCTGTAATCAATGAACCGACTTGTTGGTTTAAATATGCACTCTACGAACATAACAATTCGCAGTTTAAATTTGTCATCTTCACCTTCACATACATAAAATGCTTCAGAAAGCATTATCATAACAATCATTTTTGTACCGTTAAAATATTGATGTCTAAGGCGATCGCTATTTGATTGGAGAATAACATCAGTCTCGTGGCAAGGTAGTCCAGTGATGAAACAGAATTCTTGCATGATTCAAGAATAGCATCAGTCTCATGGCAATGTAGTCCAATTATGAGACAGAATTCTCGCATACCGAAGCAGGCAAAATGATTATCCAATCGAACCCACGCTTCATTGTTCTTACTACAATTCACGAGTCTTATTATGAATTCATGCACCAATCTGCTACTAAACTGCTCTGCTTTTGCTCTCATTATGAATTCATGCACCAATTTGCCACTAAACTGCTCTTCTTCTGCTCGGTAAACGGTTCCATAAAAAAAAATCCATTGAAATTACTACACATTAAAAAGACTTGTTGATATCTATTTATGAGTTCTACAAACTCTTTAATATATTGATGATAAAAAAAAAAAATTGAGTGATGATAGCAAAAAACCATTGATTTGGTGACAATATGTATTCTAAACATATCTGCGAAAATGGTTAAGAATGTATAATTAGAAACAAATTAAACTGACAAGAACCCATTATATAATTTTTTGGTATAAGTAGAGTTCATGAAATTATTTTAAATCGATCATTCTCAAAACGGAGTTTTTCTTATCTGTATCAACATTTTTGAATTACTAAATTACAAATGATTGAAATTATATTTAGTTTAAATGAAATATAAACAAACGTTATAACCTAAATTTACTTAAATAATATTATGAAATATTCATTTTACTGCACAAAAATTTAAAAAAATCAGTAATTTAAAAAATGTAAATTAAATTTTTTTTTTCCAAAAATTACAACAAAAAAATCAGCTACTTCATCAATCAAAATGTAAGAATTTTATCTCAATCCATACATAGATCTAACATTGATGTCCGAAAAATTCGGACTACATTTGTGTTAAATGAGTAAAATTATCCTATTAGTGCGAAGCTTATGCGGAAAAACTATGCTCCGCACTACGCGGAGCAAAAGCTCCACATAGAAACACCGCATCGCTGTGCAGAGTACTGCTCAATTATTTTAAAATACACTATATTTAATTTCAAATCTTGTAACACTAATTTACATAAATGTTAAATTTTTCAAAACATATATTATCTAATATAGTTTCTCACATTTAATATATTTACATATATTTTTTTAATAACTCCAACTTTATTTTGTTTATCAAAAGCTCCTACTTATTTACAAACAAAACAAAAAAAAAATTAAATAAAAAAATTATCTTTTTATAATTAATATAGTTACTTCTAATTAAATAAATAGTTTAATTTATAAAATATAACCTTATCTTCTCCACCACCACACAATCTTAACCAACCTTATCTCAATTTCTATCTTCCACTCCATCAAATATCATACCTCTTTCTCTTTCTCTGCAACTCATCATAACCAACAAAAAAATCACCACCATATCATCTACTTCATCAATCAAAAGGTAAGAATTTTATCCCATACATAGATCTAACATTGATGTCCGAAAAAATTCGGACTTAAAAGAGCAATTCTTCGATTTGTGCAGAGCAACAGATGCTCCGCACAGGCGGTGTGGAGCAGATGCTCCGTACAGACCAGTGCTTCGAATTTGTTTTTTTAAATACATTATATTTAATTTCAGTTCTTGTAGCACTAATTTTCATTAAAGTTACATTTTTCCGAACTTATATTTTCTAATATATTTACGTATTTTTTTTTATAATAACTCCAACTTTCTTTTTTTTTTGAGTATTTGTGTAGATGTATTTGGAATATATATTGTCTCCAAATCAATGGTTTTCGGCTACAATAACACAGTATCCAAATTATCAGTACCTTAAAGATTTTATGGAGCTTGTCGATGATAATCATCAAGCACTTTTAATGTGTAGCAATTTCCATGGATTTATACATGTAATTATTTATAGGAGGGAAGAAGAACAACAGTTCAGCTGTAAATTAATTCATGAATTTATAATGAGACTCGTTAATTGTGGGAAAGACAACGAAATTTGGGTAAAACTAGATGACTATTTGACCCGCTTCGATATGCAAGAATTTTGTCTTATCATTGGCTTACCATGCCACGAAGTATCCATGAATCTTGATTTCAATAATGATAGACTTCGGAATCAATATTTCAATGGTACAAAAAGAATTAATATGTGAATGCTTTTTGAAACATTCCATCAATGTGAAGATCAGGAAGATAAGTTTAAACTCGAACTTGTCATATTAGTAAAATGTGTTCTAAAACCTACTAGAAGATATATTGATTATAGAACTATAGGTATGGTTAAACACCTTCAGGAATTCCTTCAGTATTCATGGGGCCGTAAAGCGTATTTTGTTTTATTGAAATCATTGCGAGAATCCCAATTAAAACGAATACGAAGAATGCAACAGAATGGACAAAATGAATGTAAATATTCATTGCGTGGATGTCCATTTGCATTCCAGGTACTTTTCTCATATTCTTTTATTACTTACCATTACATTACTTGTATAAATTGTATGTGCTAATATTTATTTTCAANAGTACTGGATATACGAAGCATTTCTACATATTGGCATAAAATTTGGACGCCTTAGATGTAAAACAATACAGTGTCCAAGGATGCACAAGTGGAAGCCAAATAAAATATTATCAGATAAAACAATTAAATAATTCTTGACTACACAATATGTGATTTAATTATTTACTTACACTCCTTTATTACATTATATTATTTATGTAATTATAATTTATTGTCATTTCTCGAACAATTTT